>JAHREE010150714.1:68204-81114 GCA_033628505.1 Tringa tobata
AGGAAGGAAGGAAGGAAGGAAGGAAGGAAGGAAGGAGAGCTGCAGCTTCAACCCGAGGCTTCCCAGGAGGCAGGGAAGTGATTTAGAGGGTCCTTGGGGAGAAGAGGAAAGTGCTCGAGGAAGCTGGCGGCTCCGTACTGTGGCCCCTTTCACATGTTGGGAAAAACACAGTGCATTTTTAGGGAATCCAAGAGGGAACTGGAGAACAAGCACAAGCTGAGAAAGCTACCAACAGAGACTGAAAGAAGCAGAGCTGTTCAGTCCCAGGAAAAAAAGACACTCAAAGAGAACATGAGTCTCCAAGTAAGTAAAAGGCTGCTGTCTCTGGAGCAAGACAAGCACAGAATTAAATTTAGGAACAGCTTTCTAAGGACAAAAATAATGAAGCACTGGGAAAAATCACCCACTGAACCTGTGGCATCTGTGTCTTTGGAGGTTTTAAAGCAGGTTAGATGAGCACATCCTGAGATCCTTCCAGACACACAGCTCTACAAAGGCAGCTGGGCATCATAAGGCGAGTGATAAAAATAAAAAGGATCTTGAAAGGCAGAGATGGGGGAGACATACATTCCGTGCCATTTACCAGCCTGCACGTTTGTGCCAGGAGAGGTTAAGGAAAAATCTAAACTGTTGAAAGGGGCTAGTGACACAAAAGGATGGCACTGGGATAAATGCATCAGACCACAGGAAATAACACTTGGCTTTCCAGCTCTGCCAGAGCTTCGTAGCATCACCATGGGCAAGTCGCTTCATCTTTTCCTGCTGTTACCTGTGCAATGAAGATAATGATAATTCCTTTATCTATTTTGACTTGAGGGGCAGGAATTAACTATTCAGATGCTGCCAGCACAATCTTTGCTTTGGCCTGCAGGCACTGCTGTAAGGCAAATAAAGAAAAGAAGGAATACCTGCAAGCATTACTCGTGGCAGCCGGCTCCTTCTATTTAAATCACAAGCAACTTGGCAACACCACGTTGAGCTCAAACATGGAACAAAAACCCGACGTGAGTGACAAAAAGGAAAATTACGGGGAAATTTTGCGGTAAAGGCTCATTTTCATAATTTAATAACTCTCTCCAACTTCTGCTTCCTAGCAGTAGCACTTAGAGAGGAGCGCTGCGTAAAATTGCTTTGCTGAGGCCAGTCTGCAGGGATCACAACCGAGCAACACAAAGCCCGGGATGAACATCCGTGTTTTGGATGGGATGGATGCAGCTGCACGTGAAACCACAGCTCTTGACCCTCCTGCTCTGCGGAGAGTCCTTCCCGCAGGGAGCAAGTACAGCCTCCCTTCTGACAAGTTGTGTCAGGCTTTCCCAGGCCAGTTGGTTTCTGAAGGTGCTGAAAAAGGATTTAGAGACAAAGTCAAGAATACTCCAAACACTTCTGACACAAAAAAAACCCAGTTTATAGACTGTACAGGGACTCTCTAGTCCATTTTTTCCCCTCTACTGCTGACAGGGTACGTCCTAAGCATTTGCCTACTCGGCTGGGTCACCACAGGCTCTGGAGGTCAGGACAATACTACAGGAACGGGAAAAAGCCTGAGCATCTGAAGGTGGGACTGCCATCCAGAAGCTAAATGGTCCAACATAGATTTCAGATGGTTAAAATTGTAGCTGCGCATGTGACGCATACGTGGGCATGTCTTTAGTTTCTCCTCAGCAGTAGAACTGTGCTCAAACAGGTTTCTGTCTGCAACACCTTGCTGAACACAACATACACTGGCTGGTGGTGGTCCTCCTGCAATAGTATTTTTCCCCGCTTCGTGGGTATGACTGGTCAAGAATTAGATGAGATAAATGCACACAAGACAGCAGAGTGGGAATTTTCTGCCTTTTAGGCTTCCATTTCCGATAGGGCCACTCTCTGAAGCATCAGGGGAAAAAAATGTGCCACAAATCCACATTTTAGATCCACCCACTTCCTGGCTGTGAAATAAAACCAGTGGCTTCACTATTGCTAGCTACAGCTAGGAATAGGCTTACAGGAATCAAACAACTTACTGCTTCAGAGTAAGCATTTGTGAAGCTGCACTCTCAAATACTTCTCAAGGCTTTAGTGATAGTGTCTCATTCAGCATTCCCAAGACCTCATAGAGAAAGACGGAGCCAAGACAAGTCTCACTGCATCCAGATTCCTCTTTTGGTTCACCACCAGTATAATAGATCTGGTTTTGACAAGTTCTCCTTACACTGATCGCTCCCTCCCTCTCATCTTTATAGCTGCTAGAAGAGAACAGGAGATTTCAACGTGATCAGTCACTGTGGGTTCCTCCTTCAGAGGGGTTTCTTGGCTTTCTTCTCCAACTTGCACCAGGGGATGTCTTGGATAGACCTTAGCAAGTGCTCCTTCCAACTCTCTCACCTTCATCTTTCTTCAGTGTGTGGACCAGACCACCAAAAAGTTTAGTGAGAAAATAAAATATGTGTATGTAGGTCTCCATACGTGCAATACATAAACCACTTCCCTGTTTGGTATCACCCTGCACGTTTATGACTTCCCCTTGACCAACAACCATGCTGTAAGTGCTCACCTCATCCAGTGGCTGGCTGAAATTGTGCCTTGAAGATGGCTGAAAGTAGTCCAAACAAGGCAGGTGACAGGACGGGGTGGCTACTAGAGCTTACTGCACAAATGCCAGCTGCCCACAGGCATTTGCCTGCCTCCACAGGTCTCCACATCTTAGCTCCCACCTGCTCTTGGGAAAAAGCAGTGTAGAGCACCACTGAGGGCTACCCACCCACTACAGGTGGGTAGTTCATGAAGGTTTTCCTTCAGAGGACAATTTGAGTCATCCACAGGGCTATCATTTCAAGATCAGATGTGTACAACAGTTTGTCTGCACGGGGCCAGGGCTCAAGCTACTCAGTCTGAAGAGCCAGAAACCGAACACTACGGGTTTCTCCACTATTCTATTCCCCAGGACGTTGCCTATCAGGATGACTTCTCTCTCCTTAAATGTGCCCTGCATAAATGTGAGATGATAACGGTAAGTGGCATTAAAAACATGAATGATGAATGCTATGCATCAGGCAGGATGATTAAATAACTGTGTGTAGATTCTGGGATATATTAGCTTCTCCGCCTTCTGACACAATAATTGATCACCCCTAATCTATGGCAGAAACAAAACAGAGATTACCTCCTCTCAAACAATTCAGCTTCTATTCTCCTTTGTTTATTCCCCCCCCTTCTATACAAGGGGAAAGCCCATTAACTAGCTCGAACTGGTTTTAATTTAGTGGTATTGGAAAAGGGATCCTAGCGATGCACGTAATCGATCCCCTTTTTACAGAACCACCTTCCAAGGAGCAGCAAAGGTGAAGGTTCTGCACCATCAAGGTCGGTGCAGGGAATGCAAGAATAACAAAGGCTTGTGTTTGCATCAGGGTTCAATCACAGCAAAGAATTCAGATGGTGCTAAGACTGCCCCCCAGAAAAGAAGTACTCTAAGAGAGCTACGCACACTTAAGTGGGCTTACCAAAAAGAGCAGTATTTAAAATGGCTTAGTTAAAACTCTGTACAAACACACCGGACTCAACCAGAATGTGTTTTATGCCCGTTTAACTTGAAGTTGCAAATTTATAGGCAGCAGGTAACCAAGATAATCAAGTTTAAATCAATGTCCCTAGATTTTAAAGCCAGAAGAGATAATTTAGCCCTCCCACAAAATACCACTGAGTTTTCATCTTCCTTTAAATCAATAATGATTCACCCCTGGGGGCAGATTACCGAACTTCACCATGCAGTGACCTGCTGGAGTACTGCCCATCTTGCCCTGTATCCTTAATTACAAAACCACATTTATATCTAATAGTGATGTCTGCTTGGGTCAAGGAAGGGCACAATTTGAAAAAGTGGGCAAACTTGGTTTAAAAGAGAACATTTTAAGAGATAACAACTTTGTGCTAGAAATTAGTACTGATAACAAAAAGTATTTAAAAAAAAAAGAAATCAACACAACAGTTACTTGCTGAGAACCTGGAAAACAAAATAGAAAAGGACACTTTTAAATATAGATAGACACACATGTACACTTCCATGAGTCATCCAGAAAAAAAAAAAAAAAGAAGAAATGCCTTAAGTAAGGATGTATGCTTCAAGAGTGCTTTTTAAAGTTGAATGTCCCTTGAAGACTGTCAGTGAATTTCTAAGCAATTTGGCAACATTTATCAGTCTATAAAAATCATAAAAACAGGCTGATTTTAGAACAGCCTGTGAATACTGAACTATCACCTCTGATCAGTGTGAACTGTCTGGATGCATTTTTATACTATATAGCACTACACTGTACAGAATTCAGCTCCATAGATTACCCTCCCATGGGCCTTTTTCTACCAGTGATGAATGCATCTGAGAAAAGTGGAAATACATTTTTCTCACTGTTATCATCCATTCAAAATGTTACACAGCTAAGAAAAAAAAAATAATCCCCACCAGTCGTACAGCTGCCAAGCAACTACTTGCAGAGACCTACATTACTTCACGTGGTATACACAATCACTTTATTCATTGTACTCCAACCAAAATGACTCAAGCCATTAATGCCTGCCTAACTTCTTGTGCACCGCTCTGATAAGAACTTTGTATTATTTACTTCTTTCTCTTGCTAAATGAAAGGCATGCTGACCCCTTAGGCACATCTTACCTTGCATCTCAAGAAAGATACCGCCATCATCCTCGAATGGTTTCCAGTGGCCATGAAGTCTTGTGTCTGCTGCATAAATATGGACCACGAATTCCTCCTGGAATCACTGGGGTGCTGCTCATTTTAAAACTGCTGGACCTAGCCGCGTTCTCTTTTGTTTATTCTGAGACAATGGCCTTGAAAGCCTGGATGTGACATTTAAAAGGGCCATTAAATGCCATATCGTCTCTTGACCATGAATCTTGTCTAACACAGCAGTATATTATAATCTCAGTGATCTAATTCTTGAGATCATCTCTTTACTGACAAGACCCAGGATGGTCACTCTGATAAAGCTCTGGGAACTCAAAAAATATCTCAGTCACTGACCCGATAATAAATCTGATGCTCTCTGCTTCATCTTTTCCTCAGCAAGGCATGTCAAATCATATACTACAACTATATACTAAATGACCTGGGCAAAGGGTGGGGGAAAAAAGCAGTTTTGCAAGACACTGCATTGTTAAAAGAATGAAAATCAAAATGATTATACTTTCATGCACCAGAAAAATCTTACTTCCTTAACACCCCGGGGAAAAAATTATGTTTAGAGCCAAAATTTCTAGAGCCCAAACAGAAACGCAAGCAGCAGCTGTGACGGCATCCAGAGGAGAAAGTGAGAACATTAAATATACCTGAGACATCAGGCCATATTTTGCATTTGTCTGCATGAGAAACTACTCACCAACTTCATCGGAAGTTCTTTCCATAAAACTCAGACAAGAATTTGATCCACTAAGGGAAAGGGAGACATAATATATCCCTCCAGGTACTGAATCAGCCAAAGCAATGAATGAAACAGAAGCCCACATGGACCTAGGGTCATCTGCAGATTAACAAAGAAAAAAGATTACTCTCCGTTTCGGAAGAGATCCTATCTATGGTCTTGTACTGTTCAGCAGTCCTCATCAGGAAGGACTCAGATGGATGCCAATATTTAACCCCTCACCCTGTATTCCTGCGCAGAGCACTAAAGAGTAGTCAAGAATCACTGGGAAGAAGGGGAGGACACAAATAAACTAAGTTAATTTTATGGCTCAACCTTGACTCCAGCGAAGTCATGATCTGACATGCTCTGGGTGGTCCTGCTTTGGCAGGAGAGTTGGACTAGATGATCTCTATGGTCCCTTCCAACTCTAAAATTCAGTGAAGTGCAGTGCCACCAGACCCTGGTGACTTTCGGTCTCTTCCAGGCCCTGCTGCTGAACTGTTGGGTGACCTTGGGAAAAAAATCACTTCATCCTCTCTTCCTGCCCGTAAAATGTGTGGGAGGGATGTTCACACCCTTCACAACACACCACAAGGCTCACAGCTATGTTCTGCTGAAGTACGTATAACTGTGCAGAGGAGGGCCTTCACCAAGCTGGTGAAGGGCCTGGAGAATAAATCTAAAGGAGCTGGGACTGTTTAGTTTGAGGAAGAGGAGGCTGAGGGGAGACCTCATCACTCTCTACAACTACTTGAAAGGACACTGTAGAGAGGTTGGGGCTGGTCTCTTCTCACAGGTAATCAGCAATACAACAAGAGGGAATGGCTTCAAGCTGCAACAGGGTAGGTTTAGACTGGACATTAGGAAAGAATTCTGCACAGAAAGAGTGGTCAGAGACTGGAATAGGCTGCCCAGGGAGGTGGTGGAGTCCCCATCCCTGAATGTGTCTAAGAGTTGTTTAGATGTGGTGTTGGGGGATATGGTGTAGGGGAGAACTTTGTAGAGTAGGGTAGATGGTTGGACTCGATGAATCCAAGGATCTTTTCCAACCTGAATGATTCTATGATTCTATGATTTTCATCTTTGGAGACAGCTTTAGGCCTGTGGCTGAAACAATCTTTCCCCCAAGATCCTCCTTGTCCATCCCTTCCCAAATGCTTTTCATTAAAAAGCCCTGCATACTGAGCTGCTAACGATGATCTTTTATTGAAACTCCTCCTCCCTTGACAAGTTGTTCCAGTCTTACTCCTAGCCACGACTTCTTCTACAACGAGCTGCTTCTATTGATACTTTCTTTGATGGGCTGACAAGAAAACAGGTTTAATCCCCAGCAACAATTCTTTCATGTAAGGCTGTAGTGCCCTGTGCCTGTGACATACGGCTGGGGTTATTTCATAGGAAACCTCTTCCCAGAGGCCCTCAGGAGTCCAGGTTTCTCTCCTCTGATACTGGCACGTAGAAATACCCTGCACGGCAGAGCTCCAACGGAGAGGAACACTACTCCCTCCCGGGTCTTCACCGAATTTCTTTTTTCTTTAATATGTATATATAAAACAGGCAGTAGTGAATACTACAGTCAACAACAGGGGAAACTCTGGAAAGGCATAAATATCAGGGCCCCACAATGTTATTGTAGCAGGGCTACGGGAAACATCTGGTGCCTCTTCACTCACTCGACGGTACAACCGCTCGGATGATGGGAACGTCTCCCTGACAGGCTCTTAAGCCTCCTAAACTAGATTAATCTACAGGCAGCATACAGCAAAGCTACAGATACTTCCTAATGGTCTGAAGTGCCAGCTCCCATGATAAATATACGCATCCTACGTGCAATTATGCCTGTTTCTTAATAGCATTAAGATGGCTGCAAGATACTAATTACCAAGCAAGAATTTTGCAATTATACTCCATCGTACCTTACTCCCGACATAGTTACTTTTAAATAAACAAGGATTTTGGTTTTGACAGCACCAAAGAAAAGGGAGTTTTCTCCTTTGATTTTTTTTAACTTTCCAAGTGTGATTGCAGAATTACAGAAGAGCAAAAATTCCCATTTGCTGAAGCACTGCCGGGGCTTCACTGGAGCAATTTCAACTGCTATTAAGACACGTTGTTAGCCCTTCTATTAATCAGTGGGAGGAATTATGTTATTTGATAGGAAAGCAATCTCACTAGCTAATTCCTGTTACTCTCCAGCCAGAATTCCAGTGTTTGTCATGAACTGTTTGCAGACTTACCTTTAATTAACAATACTGCAAGGCCCAAGGTGTTGCCTGTGTGCGATGCGTTAGACAAATCACGTCTCTTACCTGTGTCTCCCGCAAAGATACTGGCAAACAGCTTACATCACAAATAAAGAGTAGAGAAGAGCCTCTTTCCGAGGCACATGAGAGGGATGGAAGGAAAGAGTTGTGCCAACCCCACTGGGGCACGGAGGTACCATCCCTGCAGTGAAGTAAATGGCAAAGTCCCTCGTTGGCGACGGTGGGAAGAGAACTGAGCCAGAGCTGAGCAATTTATACCTCTCCCCTGTCAGTGTCACCTCCTGGCATTAAAATAAACAGACATCACAGTCATCTGGGCAAGAAACGGGGTAGATGAGATTATAAGAGGGATAATGCAAACCTAACCCAAACCATTCTGAGATTGTAAGTGTGGGAACTCGCAGCATCAAACGTGGTGGGAAAGGATGCGCTAACGACAGCGATATTTTTCGACTGCTCACGCGAGCGCAGAGACAAATGTTGCGATCTGTCTCCGTCTGCCTTTTCTGGAGTGCTGTTTTATGACACAGTTAATGATTTGGGGAAAAAAAAAAAAAAAAGGCAAGAAAGTAATAGCCTTGTACTGCAGCAACTACAAACGATCTTTGCCTTCCATCTTGAGAGATGAGTAACGGAGGCCTGAGTTTGACCCCCTTTATGAGCATTTTGCTTGTGACTGGGGTGGCAGTGGGGGGGTGGGAAGCTGGAATAAACACCTAAAAATAGAAGTGTGCAAACGATGCCATAATGTACAGCTACCTTGTTTACCATTATCCTTAGCCATAGATTTATCACCATGCTCTTAACACATGCTGTACATCTTCTCTCTCCTCCCCGCCCCCCCCCCCCCTTCTAATTGGAACCCAGTCTGTGAAATGTAATTAAAGCTCTCATAAATACTGCCAGTGAGCGCACCTTTTTTCTTCCAAGTAACTACTAACATCTTCGAGAAGACCTCATCAACCCCTGATAGAATACAGACTAATGTATCTTCTCACACCCCCCGCTCAGGATGGGGAAGTCAATCTTCCCACCTTCCACATAATTAAAGTCACCCACATAATGTGCTTTTCCTTTGCCACTCCCTCCCCTTCTCCGACACATGGATCACCCTGTCATCAACTCCTTTCCTTTCATCTGATTTATTCTGTTTCTAATCACTGAACAAAATCTCAAGAAGAGCTGGAGCAGTCCTAGGCAGCAGCTTTCCTTTTCCTCGCCTCCTCCCATCTTAGATTAAAAAGCAGTGCTTTTAACTCTCCTTTAAGAGGGATTATTTCCTGCAATCTGTGGAGTTTATTCATGCCTTCCAGTGGAAGAAAATACCCTCTTCCATTCAGGGTAAATGACTGAGACATTAACAATGAAATTCAATGGTACTTCAAAGACTGCTTTGGGCCCTAAAGGTTGTGTAGGGCTGCTGGGGGAGTAAGGAAGCCGTTAACCCAACAGGTGGCTTCATTTGGGCGGTGAAAAATAGAGGCTGCTTCTCTCGGAGAGGAAAACACTCCCGGATTCAGCCAAACGGCAGCTATAAAACCTCTTTGACTTGAGGCATCTCTGAAGTTTTCACTTTGCCCACCTGGCAAAGGCAGAAGGCAGCTGCTGTGCATGCCAGAGCACTGCTCCGTGTGTGGCACCGAATATCTCCTGCTACGGAAACAGGGCACAGACCTTCCAGGGTCCAGCAGTTTAGGAGCCACATGGATGTTACAATGGGGAACAGAGAACCTAGCTGGTATGAAAATGTGTAACTAAAAGGATGATGGGCACCCTTCACAAATACAAGCAGAAACGGTGAAGAATACCATCAGAAAGAACCTGTTCACAAGCCTGCACTGGTGAGGCCTCACCTCGAGGGCTGGGTTCAGTTCTGGGCCCCTCACTACAAGAAGGACATTGAGGTGCTGGAGCGTGTCCAGAGGAGAGCCACCAAGCTGGTGAGGGGTCTGGAGAACAAGTCACACGAGGAGAGGCTGAGGGAACTGGGCATGGTTAGTTTGGAGAAGAGGAGGCTGAGGGGAGACCTCATTGCCCTCTCCAACTCCCTGACAGGAGGTTGGAGAGAGGTGGGGGTTGGCCTCTTCTCCCAAGGGAATGATGCCAGGAGCAGAGGAAATGGTGTGAAGTTGGGGCAGGGGAGGTTTAGATGAGATCTGAGGAAGAACGACTTTCCTGAGAGGGTGGTCAGGCCCTGGAAGGGCCTGCCCAGGGAGGTGGTGGAGTCACCATCCCTGGAGGTATTTCAGAAACGTGTAGAGGTGGCATTTCAGGGCATGCTCTAGTGCCCGAGATTGTGGGGGTCTTTTGTGTGTGTGTGTGGTTGGACTCGGTGATCTCAGAGATCCTTTCCAATCATGAAGATCCTTGATTCTGTGAAAATCAATGGAGGAGTTGCAAAAGCTTCTTAATTTACCTACCCCAATCCACTGAAGGAGTTATCAGCACAAACCAGCCATGCTGGTCAAATGGAAGGACGCTCCAAGTTAAGGCCTCATATGGGCAGAACCACCAAGAATTCACTGAGACTTCATTCCTGAGCGACCACTGAACACCATTAGGGACCACCCAAGACCTTCCATGAAGCCCCTAGAGGGCTTAATGAGCATGTGCCAGGGTGATGTGAATATTATGATGAGTTCTGGGAAATGTAATGACTATGCATATTCTGTATGGATATAAGTCTCTGTGAATCTTGCATTCAGTGGACATGTTGGGTGGAGAGATCCCCCATGCCACTGGCGCCAAATAAAAGAACGCCTGCTTCTTAAGACTACATTGGTGTTAAGGAGTTAATTCCTGATTTGGGTGACACGGATGCCCCATGCCCAGAGGTACATCAATACTCCTAGGAGGCAGAGTAGCCAGAGCAGGAGACACAGAGGCAGGTGTCTCGACAGCCCCCCACTTCAGGTGTTCTCCCATCAAACCACCGGCACAGCCCCTCGGGCACCTGCCCAGAGCTCAGTCATGGGACCAAGGAGCAGAGGGCTGTGAGACCCTGGACCACAGCATCCCAGGAGAGGACAGCCTGACACAGCCCCGAGCGGTGATGCCCCTGGCTGGAAAGCAGCCCCCTCACCAGCCCCTAGTAGAATGCTGTCTCGTGATCCAGGTTCAGAACTTCAGAGGCAGAGAAACCAGGAGGAGCTGCTGAAACCTTTGCTAAGCCCTCAAGAGGATAAACAAAGTGCCGGCCTCTTTAGCACTTCATTACTGCTATCGCTCGTTTTAGTTAAGTGCTTTTTTTTGGACCTTCATCAGTGAATAGTTGCCAAGATACTCTAAATACTATTACTGCCAGAGGCCAAGTAAAACCCAAGGTATTTGGGTATTTGAGAGAAATTGCTCTCCTGCTGGACAGAAAGTCAAAAGGACCGGGATTTTAGTTACATTTAATCATCTGGGCACCGGAATTAGCAACCACTTGGAATGGACACCGTCACGTAATTAACGGCTACGTTTTAAGCAGACAAAGCCCGATTCACCAACCTAATGTACTGGAGGCAATACCTTGTGCTTAGACCAAAGATTGTCTTTCCTGGCTGCTGGCATAAAAGAGTCAAGGAGGAAACCTGTCACTCTTGGAATTAAGATTTGGAAGCAAAGAGACCCCACGCCACGCTTTCCCCCAAGCTATGCAGCATACCCTAGCTCACCAAACACTTTGGATAAATACACTGTTGACTGACATTTCTATTTTTCATGCTGCAGTGAAATTGAAACCACAGTAATACGAAAACCAACTCGGAAAGAAAAAAAGACAACCCCCAAGCCCAACAACCCACCCATCGGCCCATCTCCAGTGGACTTTGACCAGCCTCTCTTATCTGCCCTTGAAGTAAGGTTGGCAAAGAGGTCAGGAAACATCTCCAATGAAGCAGCTCAGGGCTCCAGCCCTAGGAGAAGGGCTCAGCAGGGGCAGAGGAGCAGCAAGAAGAGTCCCGGCCCTGATGCGTCCCCTCTAGCCAGTCACACCACACCTCTGTGTCTCAGTTTCCCCATCAACAAACCAGATGCCTGAAAACCCTCCCTGACGAAAGGCGCTGCGTAAGTCGTAGGCGATGAAATAGCAATTTACTGACACTAGACACCTCTTCCAGTGATGCTGTACCCATCAGGTCTGGATACAAGAAAGCTGAGCCACCTTGCATTTATCTACTGCATTCGTTTGCATAACGATCATGCATTTCCCTTCCACATTTTCTCCTAAATGAAGAACTGTACAACTGAATCTGAAATAGCAGTCATCATACGTTGGCTGATATCAGAAGACAGAGGAACAGTGTGAGGCCACTTCAGATGCACAATCGTTATTTGAGCACAAACAAGACTTAGCAACTGCCTGACCGCTTTATGACGATGCGGTTTGTTTTACAGAGGTGTTCTGCAGGGGTTCCAAAGAGCACTCAAAGCCTTGCTATCTGGTGTCTATCTGACTCTGGCAGAAGTCCTCCTTGAAGACTCAGCCAACACGTAGCAGAGGGATCGGTGCATCACCTCCGCGGAAAGCACGGGGCATTCTGCCCTTCACGCCCACTCAGCTCTGCTAGTTGCTGTCTGCAGTTTTGGAAAGGGCAGAGAAGGGTCTGTGTCCTCATGTGCATCCTTGCCCAGTCATCCTCCAATGCCTTTCCCTCTCCTTGCAGGGACCGAGTTGCACCTGGTACAAAAATATGTACAATAAATTAAATAAGCCAGTCATTTCCACAGCAATAGTCTTCCAGTTTAGTGATCTGAGTGAGAGCATCTCTCTGTGGAAACTGTCCTTGCATGGCCAGGCGTTCAGAAGCTCACGCCGTAAGTCTCCGGGAAGGTCAGCGAGTGATTTCACGCTTGGGGCCACCCCTCACAAGAACAAGGCAAAACCATGGAGCTGCTTGGTTTAATGATCCAAGGCAGGAACCCATCCCAGGGAAGGCAGAGCCCTGGAGATGAGGGGATAACGATACGGTGCAGGTCAGTCCCCTGTAACAAGCCACACTGATGCTGAACTGTGTGAAAGACAACTCGGGAGATGGTGTCATTAATAATCCATGTGGTTGAGCACCACCTTCTCTCCTTGGACTGAGGCAGATGGCAGAAAGTTGGGAAGAAGCTACAACGAAATTGCACGCAGGGTCCCATAAACCCTTGCAAAGCGAAGGAGGAGGAGTAAGCCTAGTTTTCTTACTTAACCTGACTCAACGTTGCTTCCCATCATCTCATTTAGGGGCACAGAGCAAAGGCACACACGCTGGCACAGC
>JAHREE010150714.1:86112-126102 GCA_033628505.1 Tringa tobata
GGAAAACAGGCAGGAGGCTTATCTTGAAACACACACAAAGAAGGTCTTTAAGCGTAAAGGAGTCTGTGGCTCTTGGGATGCCAGCAGGAGAACGGCCCCGCTCACGCCCCCCACCTCCAGGCCAGCTCCGTGCCTGGAGCCTAAGGCCATGCCCA
Source organism: Tringa tobata (assembly GCA_033628505.1). Classification (NCBI taxonomy): domain Eukaryota; kingdom Metazoa; phylum Chordata; class Aves; order Charadriiformes; family Scolopacidae; genus Tringa; species Tringa tobata. The sequence goes on from JAHREE010150714.1 coordinate 86,268, forward strand.
GCATGGGAGATGCTGGAAACAAAAAAAGCAAAAAATAAATTGCTTGGCTGTTTAGAATGGCTTAAAGTGAATACTCTTGGCAGGTTTTCAGCCTAGAAAGGTTTTAAACGTTGCGTCTTCCCGGTGTGCTCCTAGGATGATACACCGGGCGTGCAGGCAAGCGTGAATCACCACCTATTATGAGACACACGTCTCGGACCAAGACGTCACGGTAGGTGCCTTCTGTACACAGGGCAGATAAGACGAAAGACCTCAAGGGAGATGCACGTCTCTGTCTGGAGTGACAGCATTACTTAATCATCCAGCTTGGCGAAATCGCCGAGACAAAAAAAAAAAACCCAACAAACCGTCACACGGTTGTCACTTGAAAAGCAAACTTCAATATTAGCATCACGTGCAGACTGCTCCCTGGAAACTGTCGAAAGACGTGGCAGTTACATAAACTTGAGCAAAAGCATGAGCAAGAAAAGGCTGGCTAACTCAATCCTACCACTGCCACTTGTGAATTATCCCCTGGGCTCCGGTCCACGTGCACGAGGGCACACTTTTTAATGTGCTGTGAGAGTGCATTACAGATGGCTCCCTGCCATGTGTGCTGGGAAGTCCCTTGGGCACGTATTTAGCAGCAATCCCCCAGGGGAGAACTATGCTTTGGTCAACCCATATACCTAGGAAGGGAGTAAGGTCCTCTGCTTGCCTGCAGCAGCTCTAGGGTAGTCACAGTGGAGGTCAGCGCGCTTTCCACCTCCCCTGGCTTGTGGTGGTGCTCACCCTTTCCAGATATCTGTTTTCCAGCAGAAACCACCTGCACAATCCCACAGAAACAACAGGTTTGGGAGTTGCAAGAGGGTGATGGGGGAACTAGTCTTGTACCTGGAGCCTAAGGCCACGGCATCCAACGTGGACCGGTCCCACCTCAAGGACTGTCAGGTCCCCAGGGACTGGGGAGCAGAAGCATGCTGGGGTCACCACCTGAGATTAGCTGATCTGCCTCCTCTCGCGCAGAAAACATTACTGTTTCCTTTGCTTTATTTCCAAATCTGATTTCAAAAGTTCAGGGGAAAATTACATCAGTCTGAAAATGCCAGACTGATTGCCGGTGCCAATTCTTTTTCTCATTATTTTAAATTGGGGAGAGAGGAAGAGGGACAAATTATTTTGAAAAATAAGAAATGAGAAAACCACATTTTTTATCAGGAAGCAATCCCTTCGAGAGCCTAAACCAGAGGTAGCTGCTGCTGCCAAAAGCTCCCATGCACGGAGGAGGTGGTGTGCCCAGCACCCCACTGCCCGCACGTCCTCCGCAGTCCTGAAATCAGTGTGCTCTTTCTGGACGGACAAAAGCCAAACCAACAAAACAGACCCTGGCATTTCTTTGCAGTGCTGGGTTAGTGAATACCTGCCAGCGGGGCTCCGGCAGCCAGACCTAGCCCACAGCGTGCCATTTTTTTTTTTCATTTTCCGCAGCCAGCAGCTCTTGTAGCAGGGTTTCTCCTGCTGCTGGGGTTGGCTTTGTGTCCCTGCCTTCAGTGACTCAACTTCATTACACCAGCCTTCACGAAAACATAATCACACCATCAGAAAGACTTGGCGAGGGAAAGGCTGAGGCCCCGCAGCCGCGTCTCTCGGTGGAAATTTCAGGGGAAAGATGAGTGGGCTGAGACCCTCTGAAGCCCCACGTGCCCTGCCTGCTCTTATTTCAGAGAGGACAGCTGAAGGTGAGGCTTTTTCAGAGATATCCAGCATCTTTGGGCATGGACCACTCTCAGCTGCACGTCTCCATTACTTGCCTCAAAGGACCAAAGAGGAAAATTCATTTTTCAGATGCACCTTAGGAAAACAGACACCCACTTGCGATGCTCGGCAGCCAGTCTGGTTTGCCAGAGAGTCCCCTTCTACTGCTGCTTTATTTCTGGCATGGAGAAACTGATTCAGGAGTGCCCAAAGAGCACGTTACAGGAGGCATTTTTGATGCTACAGTTCCAGCAAACCAGCCTGGTTCTCCACCTGAACGCATGGTGGGACCAGTCAAGAGAGACAACACAAGACAGTCGCCACTTCTTGCTTTGGACAGAGGTTTGATTCAACCTCCTGCTGAGTCAAAGACCAGAGCATACAGATGCAATTTCAACACCATACAGTGAACTAAACGCTCATGGCTCGATCCATTAGTATCTCCCTTGACTGCAGCTCTACCCGGGTAACCAGGGAGACTCAACCAGAAGCTACACTTACTCACTTGTCCTCAGCACGAGCACATTCGTCACAGGTCTACCAGTTCCTGAAATGGACCTTTTATTAGGAGGATGCAGGTGGTAAGGGGGGTTATCCTTGCCCTGACTGCACAGGAGATCCTGCTGCAACTATGGGGAGTTTGGGACATAACTCACAAACCAGGACCATTTCCTTGCGGTTTACACCAATCAGCAGTGCATCACCTCTTCTCGTGCACCTACATTTACTGAGGTTCATGGGGGTTTAACTCTGCACATCAGGGAAAATCCAACGCCAGCAATTAAATACTAATGCAAACCCACTAACAGGAAAATAAACTTTTTCCAAGATCAGAATTCCTGGCAGCAGCCTTCACAACGGGAAAACAGTAAACAGCATTAGGACCGTGACACCCACTGATCTGCATTAAAGTGGTGGCCTCAACAGGTGTCATACTGCCATCCGCTGATGTTCCTCCAGCAGATTTCTGGCCACATCCATCAGCAGCAGCCCTGGCATCCCTTTATTTCCTCTCCTTGAGACATATCTGAACGATGTGTCCAACACTTTGACAATCCAGCCTAATTACCAGCACAGGTATCTGATGAAGCCCGATGCAACAGCGTTCTCTCGCTGCTGGGCTGCCAAGCTCAGGCGTGGACACCTGGGTCGCAGGAATGAAACGCAGCCCTGCTCCAGTCAGCATTTTTCTGCTCCGCAGCGAGGATCCGTCCATCCACCCATCTCCACCAAGCTGTCAGGCTGCATACTGCACCGCCCCGGGATTCCTCCTGAGCCCTGTCTGTAAGGACAAGGCGAGGGGTGGCTCCCATGATCTGGGAACACAGTCCTCGTGTTCCCAAATGCCACCGGTTCACATTCCCAGAAGGGTTCCGCAGCGGACAAGTGCCACTGGGGAGCCCTGAAATTAAGTGGCAGGAAGCAAGCCAGGGATGCAAAGGGAGAGACTCTAAACCACAGGAGCACGAGGGACAAGAGAAGGATAGAAAGGTCTCCATGGCTCATGGAAGCCGTGTGATGTCCTGATGTGTTGACGCGCGTGGAAGGAGATGCCATCATGTTTTTGCCTCCCATCACACCTCCAACGACCACAACTCCCTGACTGTGACCAAGGTGACAGCTCTTGTCAATGGCTGGGCAAAGGAAGGGGAAACGGACCTGAGCCCTGGACAAAGGAACAAACCAGTCTAAATGATCTCTGCCTGTAGAGTGCAAAACCAAGGAGGACACAGTATGCAATGACATCTCAGCCCTACCTTGCTGGAGAAGCAGTGACAATGTACCATACCTCACCAGCTCGAGTCCAGTCCCTTTAGCATCACAGCGCAGAAAAGGTATGAAATTTCCTAAAGTCACTCAAAACAATTCTCTTAGGGTAACTGTTTGCAAAGTTAGGATGTTTTAACCATTGGCATTTGGAATCGAAATGAACTCCTAAAAATTCACCTTTCCCAACAGCAGAGGCAACTGTTTTCTTTCTGGTTTGGTGGGTGGATACACCAAAATGCAAAGAAGCGGAGGGGTTTCTGAGTGGCTTAGTGTAAAAGGAAAAAGCCACAAACAATCCTAAAAAGTATGTCCTGCTGGAAGGAAACATGTTGAAGACTGCAGTAATTACAACCTGTGAGACATAACCACCACCACCACCCCCCACCCCGTATCTGAAGGGGCCAAAGCCCAGCCCTCCGTGCTGGGGACTTCCACCCGTTTCAAAGGGAGGTCTGCACCCGCTGTGACTGGCTCGGACTCCCACCCCAGACATCCCCCACGGTGAAGATCCACTTACCTGCCTGGTTTGTGGTTACATTTACAGACACAAACTGCCGGGCTCCGGGGTTCTGGTCGGACACTCCATTCACTGCCTCAATTTCAAAGGTATAGTTTGTATGAGCAAGAAGATCCACCATCATGACAGAGGTGTTTTTCAGGCCGGTTTGCTGGGGGAGGTACCTGACATGACCGCCACACGCCTCACACACACCCGAGTGTGAGCTGCACTTCTTGCATGCAATATAATAAGACACATCTTTCCTTCCACCAGTATCAGCAGGGGGAATCCATTCCAGAAAGACACTAGTCTCGTTAACATTTGAGATGGCACTCCGAGGAGCAGAGGGGGGTCCTGGTTTGTAAAGTGAGAAAAACACATGGTAAAAACAGTATTATCAGTCGTCCTGCTCTCTACTACTTTCTAGGCTGAAAAAAATAAAGATGCCCCCATTGCTCATGTGCCAAAAAATACAGGGGGATCATTTGCAGCAGCGCCTGAAGGACTGGGAAAATGGGGATTTGTTCTAAAGTGTTCCCACCTCACCTCAAGAGGTCTGTGTTGGGATGCAGCCACCTGCACGGGAGGAAAGGACACGGGGCTGGCTTAAACCCAAGAGGAGGAGCACTTTACGCCAGGGCATTGCCCCTGGTGCTCTGCTGTGCTCTTCCTGCAAATCTTTGCTCTGCTCAAGTCATTTTCAGCTTCACCAGGGGCAAGATTCTCCCTCCTCGTCCCGCTGCCACTATATTACTAGCCCTAGGTTCTGAAAAAAGACACACGCTGGGGTGTTGACGCCGCTTAGGTACTCAAGATGCCAAATCTTTCCTGTGCATGCACCCACCTCTCCACCTCTCCCCATCAGCTATTTGGCAACAGCAAAACCTAAGCTCTGGCATCCAGATCACACCTACGTGATGGCTGGTGACGGTTGGCTCACCTAAGCGAGCTTTGGGCTCACTGTAGCCCAAAGCAGATGGTGATCTACACGGGCCACTGGAAACAAGGCTACTCAATGGCAGCCTTCTTGGTCCCTGCCAAGCTCCAGCACGGTTGGTTAGCCACACCACACTTGGTTATTTTGCCAAGCCCCCCTGCTCAGGATGCCAGCACGGCGCTGGCAAGGCTACCGAAGAAGAACAGCTGCTGCAGAGGTACCCGAGCTCCTACAAATGGTCAGCTATTTTCCTCCAACCTGCTGGGAAAGGCCATGCCTGGGCAAGCAAAGCCCACCTGGAGACACCTTCAAAACTGCTCACTCGCAGAAGGTTTTTGTTTAACAGGCTTGGGTTGTGGATGAAGGACAAGCTGCACCTACACCCTGAAGACAATGTGAAAGGGCAATCAGGAATCTCACTCAAGAGACCCACACGTTGTGTACTCAGGGATGCATCAGGAAGAAAGGGGAAATTTATCACAGCAAGCCAGGGTGGATTTTAAGTGTGGCACCACCAGAAGCTATACAGCAAAGACTGAGGAGAGGCTGAGGGAGATGGGGGTGTTCAGCCTGGAGAAAAGGAGGCTGAGGGGAGACCTTCTCGCTCTCTCCAACTCCCTGAAAGGAGGGTGTAGCCAGGGGGGGTCGGTCTCTTCTCCCAAGTCCCAGGAGATAGGACAAGAGGAAATGGCCTCAAGTTGCACCAGGGGAGGTTTAGATTGGATATTAGGAAAAATTTCTTCACAGAAAGGGTTATTGGGCATTTGAATGGGCTGCCCAGGGCAGTGGTTGAGGCACCATCCCTGGAGGTGTTCAAAAGACGGGTTGACATGGTCCTTAGGAATATGGTTTACTGATTTTTATGCTTTTTTGTTTTTTGGTCAGAGTTAGGTTGATGGTTGGACTAGATGATCTTGAAGGTCCCTTCCAACCTTCCAAGACGATTCTATGATTCTATGACTGCGATTTTTCCAAGGGAGGCAGAGGAGGGAAGGCAGCGTACCCCCTTTGGTTTGAAAGAAGCTGTCAAAACTCAGGAGCAGTTCCTTGAAAAGAGCCCAACAAGTACCTTCACCAGGTAGAAATCTATAGGAATTTAACACCCTGTCTTGGGCTGTCATCTTCTCGTTTTGTTGTGATAATTAAACTCATTTTGTTATTTAAAACAGGCGGTGTTGCAAAAATGAAATTACCTCATAAACCAGAAGCATTGTCCTCTATCTGCCTTTCCCAGTCCCCTTTTTAAGTCTGTAAAATTGGTAACTGATAAAACGCTGTCGTGATTTCAACTCAAAGCTTCCTTTGGCGGGGAGGGGAAAAGCAGCTGAGGACTGCTTTTAATTAGTTTAAGATAGTTTAGAAAGCGGCCGATCAGCTTCGTTTCATTCTGTGATCACTTCAGATCACCACAGACCGGGAGCAAGCCTACGAGCAAGGACCCTGAGCTATTTAGCAAATGACACCAAAGTCCAGCCCAAGTCAGGACTGTTTTCTGCACTGTCATACTCGTACTGATATAATGGAAACTACGAAATTCATCACAGGAGCTGTGTGGAGTTATTGCCCTCAAGGGTTTTTTTTTTTTATATGTTTTCTTAACCGGTGAAATTGCCCTATTTTTTCTTCTACTGGATGAATGCCCTTTTACTGCTACCAGTAGTGTAGGAAAAAATAAAGAACTCAGGCATAAGAAACACTTACTGGACAATGTGTCTTTAACAGAGGATAAATTATTACTTTTGTAAAGTCACCAGAGGCTTTTACTTGCTTTATACAGAAGAGTCAGCTGCTCTTCTTGAAAGTTTAAAAACATCAACTTCAGTGGAAGTGCTTTGAAGCTAGTGGGACTTCATAACCTATAAAATTAGCATTCTCACAGGGGCTCAGAGAAAGGCCTTTAGTAGTCTACAGATATCTAACAAGACCTACTTGAAGAATGCTGAAACCACACTTGGGTAAAACTTTGATAAATCACAGCTGGGAGAACAAAACGGTGCTTTACCTTCAGTAGAGGGGGGGCCTAGGTCTGCTAAGAAGGCCTGTTTTAATTTCCAACCTCCTTTTGTCAAGGACAAAGATATCAGTTTACTGATTTTTTAAATTATTTTTTTTTCAGTTTGCTACTTTATCCCCTAAGCAGGTAATATTCACCCCTGCTGCCCCACAATTTACCGCCCAGAGGCAAATGCTTTCTGAACACAAAGCGGTATTTTTCTTGATGGACAGCAAACCTGCTGTTTGCTGATGCACATATTTAAAAAAATATAACCTGAGAGAGAAAAGACACTTGAGATACAAATACATATATGTACACACTCAAAGTTAACTGACCATTTTCGAGTAGACTGTTACACTAAATACTCTAAAATCTTCAGTTTGTCCCATGTGTTACACTATTTAAAATATTTCCCCAACATAGTCTAAACAGCAATAGGGTTACTTGTCAGAGATGGGAGGGGTAAAAAAAAGGGTGTAACTATGTTTTCAATTTAAAGAGATGTTGTGCAAGGAACTGCAACCAGGATTACTTAGTTAAGAAGAAATAAAGTACAATTACTTCCTGGAAGATACATAATAATAAGAGAATTCTCAAAAGCCCATCAGGACCAAACATATTTGTTTTTTGTCTGAGGGTAATAATTATTTCAGATGGCATCACAGCACTATTAATTTCAAGATACCTATCATTATTTATAAAAGTTCTAAAACAAGCTTAAGGAACTGGAAAAATTAAATAAAAATGTACTCCCCTTCCACTGTACTTATCTGAGCAGCTGACAGTGATGCAGCAGTTGCTTTCTTTAGTGATGCTGGTGCTGGTGAGCAGACTCATGCAGCTTGGGACTGAAAAGCATTCGCTTTAAATTAGGAGAATGTGATTTTATAGCTATACCGACTTGCAAGGGGACTTAGCTGCTGTAGAACTGAAAATGCACATTGATGTATTCTCTAAAATTAACTAGATTTCAAGTTGAGGAAATCCTATGAATATTATTAACTTCTGCAGTAATAAATAATAAAACTATACCAAAAACTTGCAGTATTTTCCTACCAGTCATGACTCAAGTCTGCCTCGCTTGTGTTTCAGTTCACGATGAGCTGTGCCCTTCCAGATGTATTAGGACTGGTTCAAAATGTTAGTGTTGCTACCTACTCTTTACTGTCCCTGCCAAAATTTACTACCCCTAGAGTTGAGCTAGGGTAGCACATGGGCCCTCCTCATCACCTTCAGCACAAATATAGCTGGATTAGGACAAAAATCCAAAAATGGGATGCTTAGGGCAAGCAAGGGTGACTGAAGCACGTGGAGAAGGCTCAGATGATCCACTCTGCTTTTGGGATAGTAAGAGTGAACACCAGCAGAGATGCTGCAACATCCTCAACTGCTACACCGGGGTTTGCAGGAGGCAACAGAAGCTGGAGCAGTGCCTTGGTCGGGATTAGACCTCTCATCTGTCCCAGAAACACCTGGTACCCCCTGCCAAGCCACATCCTAACGCAGCTTCAGGCACTATGCCTGTGCTTTAAACTTGCTTTTTTATAGTAAATTTTTGAAAGACCCTGAAGCAAAACCACCCAAACATTAAAAACCCCAAACAAATTTAAAAAACCCAACAATAACAAATAAAACACAAAACCCCCAAACAAACATAAAAAGAAAATCCCGTGGCATTTGCAGAATAAAAAGTTACAGCCTTTACCTATAGAATTCAAATTGCACCAGAAACCTGGAGGAGACAGGCATTCAAATTTCATTTCTTTTTACCTCGAGCTGGTCACCAAGCTTGCTTGTGCCCCTCTGAAAATCCTGCCCTACACTCAGGTCCCAAGCATGTGTATACCTCTTCCTCAGGGATGGCAGCTCTTTCCCTGTGCTAATTCACCAGCAGGATAGACCAGATCCTTAACCCTCCATCCTGAGAAGGGACAGAGAGCAACACCAGCCATGGTGGGCTGTGGACATGGGCAGTCTGGCACAACTCTGCATTAGTCCCTGCATTTGGTTCTGCCTGCACAGAAAAGCCAAATTTATGTGCATTTCCAGAGCTCAGAGTACTCCTCTCCCTTCCCATTTCCCAATGTCATGCTAGATGTCACCATCTCTCATTCATCTATGTTTTTTAAGTCAAGCCAAGGGGCAAAATGGCCATCAAGAAGCCCTGGTATCAAAGCTTTTTCATGCTGTAACCCACCCTAGCTACGGCTCCAAAAGGCACCGGCGTATCTATTTAACAAACTGAGAAGTGCTTGCACGACTCGCTCCCCTAAGACCACTTTGATCCTACAGCACCAGCCGCTGCCACCCTGCCTAAGGCTGTCTTCTCCTTCCCTGCAGCACACCTTCCGTGATGCCACGTGCATCGTGCTCCTGCGGCTGGTGAGAAGCCAACACAGAGTTCAAGGGCCCCCATTTCTACTCCCGTTCCCTCCCGCGGGCGAGCAGAGACCTGCCGAGGGCCATCTCCTTTGCAAAAGCTTCTCTCCAACAGGAACGGGCTTTTTCTTTCTCTTTTTGAAGTGCAAACGTGGGAAACCAGAGGAAAGGCATCTTTGTTCACTGGGATGAAGGCACAAAAGGCCAGTACCACAAGGATGCAGTCTGGAAGTCAGCCCTGCACGCTGCCCAGTGCCTCCAAGTGTGCACAGACCCATAAACCTACTTTTTCCTCCACCACTTCAGTTCCTCGGAAGCTCTACCTGCTCCTTCCTCCCCCAAGTAGTTCGTTCAGCTCCTCTTCAGTCCTTTTTTAAACCACTTTTGCACTGCAAAAATCACCTTCGGAGCGTGACAGACCCAGCCCAGCAAAAACCCCTGGGCTGTTCTACCCTCGGTGGGAGAGGCATGCAAATTGCAGCCCTAAGTACCTGAAACAGAACCTGAACGAGGAACTTTCAAGGTACAGCTGACAGGATAGCCCCTGGTTGGCAGGAAAAGGGCAAAAATTAGTGATTCTGGTTCCACCGACTCCACCTTGGGCTGCCAATCCCCCAGTTTGCTTGATATGTACCTTCCCCCTACACCTTGGGGATGGACTCCCCGTTTTTGCTGCAGGTTTGGAGGAGCAGTTTCCATTGCAGAGTTGGGAGGCTACCCTGCAAAAGCGACCACCTCTGGGTGGCTCAGAAAGGCAGGGCTCTCTCCCTGCTCGTTTAACTCAAAACGAGCTAAGAGATTGATGATGATGATGCTAAGATGGTGCTGAGACCACCTAAACCCTGTCCGTGCCTCACCGCTGCCAGGCGCTACCCGCGGCGTCTCCCCCTGGTACCCACGCAGGCAGAGATGGGGATGGATGCCTGAAGGTCATGCTGCCCACCCAGGAGTGGACGGCGAGAGATGGGAGCATCCCTTCATCACAAAAAAACCTTCCCTGGGTTCAAGGCCAGCTTTTGAAGCCAAAAGGCTTCGAAAAGTCTGTTCTTAGGGGTAGAGCGGACAAAGGCAGTGACATCGCAAGCGTGTCAAGGCTGGTTACAGCCTCCAGCCTGTCAAAGCACATTAATTAGGATCATAATTTCTAGTCACAGTTACAGGAACAGCTCGAAAGGATTAAAAACAACCCTAGAGGCACATGCTTACTTGTACAGGCCATTGTAGGTGGGTCTGATTCCTTCCTAAAATAGTGTTCTTCACACAGGCAAGATGTGGATGCTTCATCAAGCGTGTAGCTGTGAGGGGGACATTTGCTGCAGGATGGACTGTGGGGTGAAGCTTTGAAGAACCCAGGTCTGCATACTGTGAAAAGAAGAACCACAGGCTAAGCTCTCCCATCATAAAATTAGTCTCTTAACATTTCCTTTTTTACAAAAAACCAACATATCTTCAGCTAGAAAACAGACAAACGCTCATGAGCTATTTGGTTTCCTCTGTTTTAAAACAATCTATGCCACTAACAGACAGTGCATACTTAAATATCTGCATGAAAACAGAATGAGAAGCTGCTGATATTTTTTTTTCCCTAGCATCTTCCTTCACTGGGTATTTATTTTCCTTTTTCAATGCATTAGAGGTAACATCTTTTGGGCTCTGCTTTAGAAAACATTGTGTTTGTGCTTGTTTTTTTTTCATTCAGTCTTAGAAAAACAGGTAAAATACATTTCAGGGCTTACGTTTAAGATGTTCTACACCCCGAATTAAATGTCTCAGCAAACAAACAGCAACACGGCGGTGGAGGGGATCTCAAGATTGACAGCTTTAAGACATTGTGATAAGGCTACTTCCCTAGGGTCTTTTCCCCTGCAAACCTGTGATGAATTTTAAAGTGCTCCATATCAGACAGACTGCTCTGGGTATAGTCTGAACCAGGCATGCTTGCCATACAAGATATTCCTTCCACCTCCAATATATATGCACCACGAGACTTGATACGAGAGGTATTTTTGTTCTCACAGATATAATGTATGGCTAAGGGTGGCTTCGGATTTTTTTTTTCTTTTTTTAAAATAATTTGAAGTGAATACAGTAACAGCTTGTTAACCAGCCTCCTGAAACAAGAGCTCTTTCACCTAAGCAAAGCACTCTGCACTTCACCTGCTTGGGCAAACTCAGCCAGGAGCGGCGGCAGCTCCAGGTTTGTGTGTACCCACCCCAGCTTTAGGAAAAACCAGCTGGCCGTGTAATCCTACTGCTATACGTAGAATTACAAAATCACTGTCAGCAAAAGGAGGAAAACTCGATTTTCTGTTTGTCTCAAAAAGCAGAGAAACAGAGACATGTTAAAGAAGCTCCAAAGGGCTGTTACTTTTTTTTTTTTTTCCCTTTAGAGATGCTCTAAAATAATTCTGCCCAACACGGTATCAACGATGCACAAGCCTGCTATCAGACTTGGAGAAGTTACCTGGAATTCCCAAAGTCTTTCCATCTGCATTCAAACTTCCCCAGTTGTAATTAGCTTGCGAAGCAAATGAGCTCACAGCAAAAGCATTAATATTACCCCACCAGAGATGTCCAGACAACCACAGCACGAAGGTCATGTGCTAAAATCCAGCCAGTGATGACAGAATTCACCTTCACCGTAGATGAAGTATAGCTTTTTACTCGTGATCCCTTTTCCTCTGATGGACCAACTAGGACAACTGCCTCTAAAGCTGGCTCTACTTCCTGCAGTACCAGAGAAACTCTCTCGACTTTTACATCACAAGCTACTTCACCAAAGGTGAGACACTTGCACATCAACTCCTACCTCCTAGAGCCAACCAGTAAGTCTTTGCCGATGAAGATCACTCATGCATCAAAAGGGATGTGATACAGGAACATCCAACAGACCTCCTCCGGGCCCCACCTTCAGTCTTGTCTGGACCACAAAGCTCTCACAGCAAGTGCCGTGCAGCCCTGCAGTTCCCAAGCCCACCATGGGCTTCCAGGCCTCCACCATGTACCTGCAGCCTCTCCATCTGACTTTAGGGGATGCTCATCTCCAGCATCCCTGCTGATGTCCCTAAACTGGGCATCCTCACACATCTTCAACCGGCTCCCTTTTCTTCCCATAAGACAGACAAAGGACCACTAGTAGGACTGGAGGGATTATGAGGTTTTAAAATCCCAATTTCCAAAATTGCTCATCCCCCAACTAGTGCTCCACATCTAGGCTGTGAACTCTGCAGGACGCAGTTCAACTGCTTTGTGTCCATGCACCAGGACCGGTGAAGAGACCTAGGGCTGAATTTATTCTTCATGGCTCTTAGCAGACTTACCACGAGTTGCCCTCATGCTTTATGGCACGTTGCTCGGCTTCTAGCACAGAATTAAGTTCTTTCATTTACTTCACAGCTACCTTCAAATGCTGCCCTGCCTACAGCAAGGACTTGTTACGCAATCTCTGGAGAGTCTTCTGGGAGAGGAGACCACCAAACGGTTCCTCTCTAGCCTACAATTTGTATTTCAAAGCCAAACCAAACTCACTTGCACACGCAGACAATAGAGATGGGGAAATGAAAGCACAAAACCTCGCAATATATAACAAGGGCAGCCCACGTCTAGTGTGTACTCGATGTAATTAGCCTTCAAAAAAGGACTTGAATTTATCTCATTATGTCCCATCAAGACAGACAGAAAATCATTACCGCACAAGAGTTTACCGTGCCTCTATTTTGTGCAAAGCAGCAAATGCAAAATAAGTCAGTTTTCCTTGACAGATTTTCAACGAGGTGCAGCTTGTTAATGACGGTATGACACGGAGCTCAGCTCAAAGGCAATCTTTGGTTTTCAAGAATAAGAACGGAGCCAACAGATGTACAATGCCAATAACCCGTGTGTTAACGAGGGACGTGAAACAGAAGTGAACTGGACCCATTTTTGTATAATCTGCAGCCTCCCCTGGGTCAGGCAAGACCCTTCTCTATCCAGAAGGTGCAAGGAGGAACATTTGAGAGCATGAAATGACGCTGAAGATTTCAGTGGGATTCCTCATAACAAACAGCCAGCAGCAGATGCTTTGGAGAGTACAGAGGGGGATTTGCAGGGTTCCCCCAGCACAGCCTTCCAGCCAGCAGCTTGTGGACCACTCCTGATGGAAACCACACTTGCACTATCAAGCTCAGGAGCTGAAGCAGCTGTAGATGCATGGGTGTTTCAGGCACAACTAGTATCCTCTTACAATGCTTTCCTCTGTGCCTTTCCCTACGTTTTCTTTGTACCTGACACAAAGGAGAGGACCACCACTACAGCTGGTGAGATGGTTCAAGCAACAATCCTCCAACAAACAGGGATGCTGGGATGAAATGGATGCTGTTAGATGACCCAGGAACATCATATGTCTCCACCCTGCAGAGCGGGTATCACGGTAGCCAGATGGGCACAGTCTTGGCTGAGCTCAACAGCCAAAAGCAGGGGCTGGTACCACATCATTTTTCTGCCGTTGATGGCAACGTCTCAAGTATTTTGGAAATTGGATTCAGAGCAGAGCAGGGCCACCAACAGCTAACCTTGCACGTACCTTGATCTTTATCTACCATTCCTCTTCTCAGAGTCAACCTTAAAATCTCCTCGTGTAATACACGTGGTTTTATTTAAAACTACATGGGTGTCTGGGGGTTAATTGCTAATTAAATCTTATTTTAGTCTTCTTACGTATTTTTGTCTCAGTGTTTCTAATTCAACAGCTCTTGAAAGGATACATAGAGCTAGCACAGTACAGCCATGCCTGTAATGGTACTATCTCTCTTTTCAAGGGGGTGGGAAAAGAAGGGGAAATAACATGAGCCTAGAGCTCCACATAATCTTCTGCAAGCCAGCTGAAAAGGAATGAAATGAAGTTTTAAGTTGTTGATGGATCTGCTTCTTTCTTCCTAATATTAAAACTGATAACTCCTTAACTGATTAACAGCCAGTGATGTGTGAAAATAGTCTTTAAATTAAATTGGTTGCTAGAAAAAAAAAAGAATTTAGAGTATTTTTAGACACAACAAATACGCCATAAAGAACCTGCTGGTGTTAGGTACAAGTGGGATGTGTTTCTGTTAGTAGCACATCCATTATCAGCAAATTAATTTCACTCTTTTTTATTTTTAGTAGCAACCACAAAATGTTGCAGGCACGGAGCATTAGCATGTGTGCAGCCTCTTGCTCGCACGCTCCAGGACGGGCCAGAGAGAGGTGGCTGCAATGAAGGACAAGGGCAAGAGCCTCTGGGGACAGCAACGATGTGAGATGATCCCTTAAACTGGCAGCAAGCAGATTAGAAAGGAGGAATCCCTTACAATGGTCCTCTTACAACGAAAACTGGCCTCTCCAAACGACACGCTGAACTTTATGTGCTATATCAGTACTAGAGACTGTATCAGCAGGAAGGAGTGGGGGGGGAAAGCAGGCAGAACAGAAAGCCAATAACATCAAACAGCTGGGACTGCTTGACACATTATTTTCTGCAAGCCTTAACATCAAATGATTCGCAGCTGCATCCCCCGTGACGCTCCCTGAGCTTCAGCTGAAGACTGCATCCAGCAGGCAGGGCTCCTCTCCCCCCTGGCTGCCCCTGCCCTTCCATGCAGCACACCAACCCCAGGCAACAAGTGCTGCAAGCAAGGACCACCTCCCAGGCTGTCCGTATCCCACAGGCACCTATGTTGGTAAAACCACCCTATTAATAATACTGGGAATTCCAGTGTTGTCCCCGGAGAGAGAAAAGCTAGGAAGCATGACCCTCTAAGCCTTGAAATCACAGGAGATATGGAAAAGGTCCAACCCATTACTCCCTTCGCGCTCTCACGATGCTGGGAGGATAAGCTCACGGTACTTAAGTGCTCAGGATCAGCAAAGCGACCTTTCATATATCCCAGAAAATAAAGCTCAAACAGGAATTACACTGTCTCCCTTGCAGAGAGCCAAATTAGTCTCCACAGTAATCAAAAGCCACAAGTATAACTCATAAGGCAGCGCTGCTAATCCATAAATAAAGCTAACAGACAAAATCTACCAAAAATTAATGAGGATAAGGATGCCAAGTCTGGACGGAGCACAGGTTATCTGCCCGAAACTGAAGTGTCCTCCCCAGACTGCAAGCTCCCTTTACTTCTCCTTCACATCCTTTAGTCCCAGTCGCCTTTTCAGGCTACAAACTTCTCGGGGCAGGGGGACACAGCCCAAATGAGCACAGCTTCTGGAACTAACTGCAGCATCAACCTCTCAGCTCCATGGACAGACCCGGAATCCACACCAAGGTGGGCACGTGGGGATATGTCTGTGTGTGTGTGTGTGCATCCAGCAGCTCTGGAGCTCATCAACTCTGCCTTCATTAGCGCATTGTTCTGGTGCAGGCAATATGCCTTGAGAGTTGAAAGATTTGAGCAAAAGCAAGCTACAAATAAAGCAATCTCTCTTCTAGTCTCGGGAGCTGCCATGCCTTGAAGCGTCTGCACCGAGAGGAGAGGGCTGCCGCCTCCTAGATGTGTCCAAAACCCAAAGGTTTGGGAGGTAGGGTCTTTAGGACGTGGAATCAATTAAACAGCTGAACGGCTCCGAGCCTCAGCTCAAGCCCCTGACACCCATTTTCACTTACAAGGGAAAAAAAAAACCAAAAAAAACCAAAAACCACAGCAGACTGTCTTCATGTCTCCCGGCCAATATAAAGATGATCTCCGGGCTCTTCCAAAAAGTATTTCAAGAACTGCAGCAACCCACCATCCAGCATCCTCCTGCAGAATTTACAAGCAGGGTCCCAAGAGCTAATCCTGCCCTCCCTAACAGCCTGCCTTGAGCTGCAGGCAGAGACCAAAATTGCTGCCAAAGCTATAAAGCTACAGAAAAATTGTGTAAAATGCCCCGATTATATCTCCTTTAGGGTTGGTCTCTATCTGCAATGGTGCTATGTTGCTTCCTGCAGCACGCCTTGGGGATTTGATGGGAATTAACTTAAATACCCACTAATAAAACACTGTCATTTTAAGCTACGGGTTTCCTTGAATGCAGTGGACTTGCCAGCAACCTTCGGCAACTCCAGCACCCAACATGCAGCCCAATACCTGCTAAAGGTCCACTTATAACAGTTCCTGGACCTTTCTGGAGAAGTGGGGCATCTGAAAAAAGAGACTTAGCCCTTGCCTTGGATGTAAACCAACTCATGCCTCTCAAATGGGAAATAACTCTTTTCTAAAAGAAATTCTTTTTCTAAGAAAACATTGGGTATTTTGATGCTGTTCTGTTCAATCCCACAGAATCACAGAATAACATGGGGTTGGAAGGGACCTCTGGAGATCATCTAGTCCAACCCCCTGCCAGAGCAGGGCCACCCAGAGCAGGTCCCACAGGAACGTGTCCAGGCGGGGTTTGAAATGTCTCCAGAGAAGGAGACTCCACCACCTCCCTGGGCAGCCTCTTCCAGGGCTCTGCCACCCTCAGAGTCAAGAAGCTCCTCCTCACGTTTAGGTGGAATTTCTTCTAGTCAAGTTTGTGCCCATTTCCTCTTGTCCTGTCCCTGGGCACCACTGAAAAAAGATGGGCCCCATCCTCTTGACACCCTCCCTTGAAGTATTTCTAAGCATTGATCAGATCCCCCCTCAGCCTTCTCCTCTCCAGACTAAAAATTCCCAAGTCCCTCAGCCTCTCCTCGCAAGAGAGATGCTCCAGGCCCCTCCTCATCTTTGTAGCCCTCTGCTGTCCCCTCTCCAGCAGTTCCCTGTCCTTCTGGAACTNTCATCTTTGTAGCCCTCTGCTGTCCCCTCTCCAGCAGTTCCCTGTCCTTCTGGAACTGGGGAGCCCCGAATGGGACTATCCCCAACTAACTCAGCCTGAATTACCTCTGCTCCACACTGAAATCAGCTCCAACTCTGAATATCAAAACAGCCTTGAAAACTAGAATATAAATAAATTAGTACTTTCAGTTCCTCCCTTTGAAATACTACTTTTTCTACCACGTGACTCGCTAAATTGTCACATGGCAATTTATGACATGACCATAGTTGCTGGAAAACTAAGAATTAATGGCCTCTAATGACATTAATGTGTTTCTTCTAAATGGTATAAAACTTCATCATGTGGCATCCCTTTGAAAAATTCATCAAATTCCCAAGTCAGCTACATTTGCAAGCTATAAAAATACCTAGAACACAATGCATTTGAAAATGCTCGTGATTACATTAAGATCTTAATGGGCTATATTTCTGCACATCCCGACTCTGCTCTAAAGAAGATTTTGAAGCAATCAATGAGGCAAAATCCGAATCAAGCCGAAACTCTCAATGGCCTGATGGAGGAGCAGGGAAAGAGATTTATCCTGGCATATATGCAAACCCGCACTATCATTTGGGTTTGATTTTGCAGAAGGAAAGCAAGCTATGGAAAATAAAATGCTCTTAGGGGAACCAGAAGATTTTTCAAAAGCACTCAGCACTGCACAGGCTTGCCCCCACCGCATCGATGGCAGGGCTGGCTGGGTACACTTTGGGTTTGTAGGGGTTTTTTTTCAAACTTTCCTGTCGGAAAACTTTCCGAGTGCCTCTGGACTGGGCACTGGTGAGGCCCCACCTCGAGGGCTGGGTTCAGTTCTGGGCCCCTCACTACAAGAAGGACATTGAGGTGCTGGAGCGTGTCCAGAGGAGAGCCACCAAGCTGGTGAGGGGTCTGGAGAACAAGTCACACAAGGAGAGGCTGAGGGAACTGAGCATGTTTAGTTCGTAGAAGAGGAGGCTGAGGGGAGACCTCATTGCCCTCTACAACTCCCTGAAAGGAGGATGGAGAGAGGTGGGGGTTGGCCTCTTCTCCCAAGGGAATAATGACAGGAGCAGAGGAAATGGCCTGAAGTTGGGCCAGGGGAGGTTTAGATGAGATCTGAAGAAGAATGACTTTCCTGAGAGGGTGTTCAGGCAGTGGAGGGGCCTGCCCAGGGAGGTGGTGGAGTCACCATCCCTGGAGGGATTTCAGAAACGTGTAGAGGTGGCACTTCAGGGCATGCTCTAGTGCCCAAGATTGTTGGGTTGGGTGTTTTGTTTTGTGTTTGGTTTGGGGTTTTTTTGTGTGTATGGTTGGACTCGATGATCTCAAAGGTCCCTTCCAATCATGAAGATTCTGTGGAAAAAAACAAAAAGGGAGAAAGTCGTATACTTCTAGAGAAAGCACTGCTTGGGATGAAGTGTCATTTCCTAGCAAACCCAAAGTTTACGTGACCAGCAGCTGTGTGCTCTGGCAAGTGTGCACCAGGGTTCCTTCATCCCAGGTGGCACCCGCGGTCCTCCTCGCTATCTGCTTACAAGGGACAGATCCAGGGTGGCACGCTGGTCTCACTGAGCCCCAACTATCTGGCTTAAAATAAAAAGAAAGGCAGCCCACATCCTCCTCCTACAGCCTCCCTCTGCTTATTACAGCTATAAAATATCTATCTCTGTAAATCTCTATGTCTATAAAAATCTATCTGTATATCTTTTCTTTGTTCTCCGAGGTGCGGGACAAAGATGTGCTTAAATTACTGCCTTTTTTTTCTTTTTTTTTTTTTTTAATGAAGACAAACTGAAATCATTTTACTCCCTTAAACAGAGGAAGCAATGATTTACAATGCTGCACCTAAGGGAAAAATACGATTTAAGATACAGAAGGCAGCAGAGAGACATTTGTTTCTGCTTGCTTGTAAACATAACTTGAGATGCCTGGCTCTGCGTGTAATCCAAGAAGCACAAGAGGCTGTTTGGGGGGTTTCTGCACACAAAGACGTGCACCCCAGCTTCTCCTTTCTTACGTGAATGGCAACTTGAACGTTCAAGCGCGCCAAGCGAGGGGAGGATTGATGGACAAGCTGCAGAACTCCCTCGAGTTGGACGGCAGCGTTGGCTGAATAGCAATAACAAGCATCGTCCCCAAATGGCAGTGGGAGGGGACAGGATCAAACTTGAAAACGATGCAACCAAAACCCTGCTCTGCCCCTCCGTGTACAGGGATTACAGATGGTGACACAAAGACCGCTTGGTAAAATCTCCTGGAAAAATAAGGTTCTTCAAAGCCACGTGTTTGCTGGTTGCAACGCTGCGAGAGAAGGGCTTGAGTCTTCTGGTGGAGTCTGCCACCGGCATCTGGAGCCCAGCCAGCCAAGAGAGAAAGATTCTCTAATTACGCTGCGGTTTGGACAATGGCATCCCATTGTGGTTAAGAAATATGACGTTTGGGAGGATTTATTTTGATGATTTATGTCATGCGTGTTTACTCTACCAACATTTCAAGGTTTCACCCTGAACTAATAGACCGTACATACGCAGGCAGTAAAGAGAAGTAAAAATGCTTAAAATATTTCCTTCTGGTTGGCTCTTCCTTGAGTGACTTCGTCGTGTGTGGACAAGATTTCTAGGTGGTATAAAATCAGCCTTTCCTGAGGTGGAAATGATCTGACATGCTCTGGGTGGTCCTGCTTTGGCAGGAGAGTTGGACTAGATGATCTCTATGGTCCCTTCCAACTCTAAAAATTCAGTGAAATTCAGTGAAATTCCTCTGCTGGCTATTTTTGGCCAAAATAGGCAGCATCCCACCAACCCATGGTGATGCTCAGAAGAGAATCCTTTCAAGCCCTGTCTCGAGCGTTTAAGGGCTTGTTTGCTTCTGGCTTTATGATCATCTGTCTCAGGAGGTAAATTTGGTAGGACTGGCTGCAGACAATTTATTTTAAAATTGTTCCTCTGTAATTTATGGCTGAACATATGTCATTCCAGACACATCTATTCAAATTCCATCAGAGGACGACGGAGATGGATCTTTTAACGATCCTTCTGACCAAAAGAAGATAGGAAGGATTATCCAGAGGTGCCTGGACTGAGTGTGCTAAACGGGTTTATGCACTTAAAAGTGACTCCAGCAAAATGTTATTTCAAATTTAAGATACAGGTGATGCTAGCCAATTCTGCAGCAGGCAGGCAGGCAGCTTAGAGGTGCACACAAGGAAATGTGGAGATGTCTCTTGGGGAACATCTCCCTTCAATCATGCCTCCTCCTGCTCATGGGCTTTTGCACTGGTTGGAGTTACAGATGCAGGTCTGGCTGAGCTAAATTCTGTCCTGATAGATGTACCATGAGATGCTTCGGCTTTGGTTAGGAGGCAACAAATCAAAGGGTGTGTGCATAGAGGACATGGCAATTATTAATACCCTGAGAGATTTCATGAAGGAAGCTGAGCAAGCCACACACACACATACAACAAAGGGCAGCAACATCGAGTGGTTATCCTGGCACACGCTGATCCAACACCTCACGATTTCAGTTTCACTAACTAGGCATAAAAATACTGACATTACTTGTCAAGTTGACTAAACTACTCCTTTGGGTCAGGTGAACGCTGCAATACTTCACAGTCCATCTGCCTTGCCAGGTATCTCCACCGAGAACCTCCTATTTAAGAATGAGCTCAACAAAGGGCAACCTGAGGCATTGCCAGCTCTTCCCTTGTCGGCCGGACAATGTCGGGAGCTTTTCCTTGAGCTCCAATCCTGCAGCCCTGCAACCAGCATATTTATTTCAGTACGGTCTCTCCCATTTCTGGAGGAAAACTTGCTGCATATGAATGGACACGCTCAAACCCAAGATAAATTAATATGACTCGACACTTTAAACATCCTGATTTCAGAGCCAAGCTCAACGCTGTTCGGGTGGGTGGCCTCATGGCTTTTTGGGTGCTGGAATTGGAGCGTCCTTGCCATGAACCAGCTAGAACTGCTGTGACTGACCAGACAGAAAAACACCAAAACCCTAGAGAAAAAACATGCAGTTATATCCCAAGAAGAAAAAACACAGGCAGTCATATCCCAAGAAGGTATTTTCTTTTGTCAGACTTTAAAATGTACTTTTCTGAGACAAAAGCATCCTACTCTTGGAAGGAAGATGTCCTACCAGCATCCCTGTCTGCTGCCTCTTCTCATGGGATTTGCTCTTGCCCCAAAAATGGCTGTTTCACATATGCCACTGTTCCACAAAGCAAAAAGTAAAATAAAGCAAACATTGCCTTCCCTCTTGCTACTTGAAGCCTCACCACAACCTCCTTCCTGCCAAATTCATTTCCCCACACCATAAAGCACTTGCCTGAATCATACTTTGCAGCAGCAATGCTGGCCATTTTCACAGGCTTTTTATTTAAGGTTTTGAGCTGCCAAAGCTTGATTTAAAGAGATTTCATCCTCAAACTATTGTAAGGGGATGCTGTTGCTCACATATAGCTTAGCTTGCTCTCCAGCTACATTGCCTACACTAGCCTGTTTGCCCTGGAATCCCAGCACTATCTTTATTTGGAATTTCTGCTGTATCCACACCCTTGCCTCACATCAACTTGAACAGTCTTCCTGAGACGGTTTGGGAAAAAAAAACACCCAAGGCTTATGCTTTAGAGAAGCCATTCATGTTTGATTTGTTCAAGGGAAGACTAAAAGACAACAAGAGAATGGGGAGCAGCTGGCGTGGGCACAAGGGCATTGGGTTTGGTGTACCTACACCTTGCGAAAGAACGCAACCTGCTTGTCTTCTGTCTCGTATACAACCACCCCCAACACTCTGCCATCCCACACCTCCTCTTCCACACCTTCTCATCAAAGCCTCCTCGGGTATTGTGGCATCTACTCTGCGGTACCCAGCGGGCGAGGGTGGCACAGGAGGATGCTGCTTGTCCTCTCAGCAGCCCTGAAACATAGAGACGGCAGGAGATTCCAAAGAATTGGTCCTGTCATGGAAAAAAAAAAAAAATAGAGGGAGAGAAAAGAGATTTCTAGACTTTTTAAGAAGAAAGCCTGAAAGTGCAAACACCAACAGCTCAAGGCAAGCGTAAAAAGCCCAGTATTTATTCTTTTGTTGGAAGTGGAATGCTTTGCACTTGAGTTTCCTGACTCAAATAAGGACTGGTAATATTTTCCTCCCTGTCATCTCTTGGCCTCCCCAATATCCAGCACCCATTCCATATGGATGCACTTCTGGATGGTGGTTTCTTTTCAGACGCGCTAGAGAACAGCTAGGAACTTCTGAGGCTCTGACACTTAGCCCAAATGCCATTCACAATTTCTGTTTTAAAAGTTGCACAAGTGGGAAAAACACGAGGTTCATTATTCTGCACAGAAATTCTCTCGTCATCCAGCCAAACTTAAAAATAAATAGTTGCAATTAAACGTGTCACTACATTATTTATGTAGATGCATTCAATTTGCAGAAAGCTGCTATAAAATATTCCCCTTCAATACAAGGGAAATTTATTGCACTTTTATTGTGTATTTTCTTTTCCCTGCTCAAATGTATGTTGCTCTCTGCCTGGTTTTTTTCCCCCCTGCGTTACTTAACACATCATTTTCCAGCCACTGTTTCCACCACTTTTGTCTTGAAAGAACGAGGGATGTAATCCAAATCCAAATGTTTCTTGATTATTTGTGAACAAGGCTGCTGAATGATTGCTAGACAGATAATTCAAGTATTTCCCTTGCAATCCAGGACCTCTCCTCGTCTCTGCATTTTGCTCTTACAGCTGCTGGGTAAATGATATGCACCGAGGCTGCCCAAGGCTTCAGAGTGCATATTAATTCTGCCAGGAACTCCAGACACTCTGAAGAATTGCTAATTTAACAACAGACTGTGAAATTATTTTTTCTTTCTTTATTAATTGCTGCGCTATTTGAAAGAGACTTCACTGCCCCAACTGTCTTTCGGCATGAAGAACAGGGGGCATTTCATCCTGCCAGGAAATAATTGAAAGCTTTCTTCCCAGCAGTCCCTGTATTCATAACCAAACATAAATACAGGGAAACAAGTGCTAATAAAAATAGGTTAACTTGCTGGAGGTGTTCCTCTGTCTATTTATCCAGGTGATATTAGTAAAATCTGACAGGGAAGCCCAGCGATATATTTCACTTGTGTCTTGACATTTTGATTCTGTTTGTTAGGCTGGATGTGCCGGGATCTGGCTTTTTCTCCAAGACCTCTCTAGCTGTCAGTCTGTGCAAACAGGGTCTGAGGAGATGTCCTTCAGCAGGATGGGCTAAGGGTGGGAGGGAGAGCTGGAGACACCAGGTCCCTGGCTCAAGCTGCACTGCAGTGCAAAAACGGATGCTCTTTCTTCACATACCGAGCAACTTGAAAAAAAACCAACAAAAAACAAGAGCAGCTTGATATGCAGGATCTGAGGCAGTTTGCATCCTTTAATCAATAGTGCCTTCAAGAAAGGTGGCCAAGAATAATATAAATAGAGGCAGAGGAAAAAGAAGACAAAAGGCAAGCGTTGGAGAAGGCGTCAGGATCACTGTACACTCATCCACAGGAAGATTTTCGGCTGATCTTATTTCTTTTTAAAAAGGAGAAAAAAACAAAACAAAACAAAAAGAACAACGACAACAACAACAACAACAAAAAGCTCTCCTTTGCTCCTGATAAATTAGATTTTAAGAAGAAATCTACATAGGAAGTTTTGCTTTCCAAGGCTGCCCTTTTCCAGCCTGAGGAAAGAAGCAGAATGTGATGAAGCTGCCTCTTCCAAGGATAATGTAGGAACATGCTCTGCTTATGGAGCCCCAAATTTAGAAGCCTTCAGCTTGTCTCTCCCTGCAAAGAACCTTGGACCAGAAGTGCGTGGATGGGTTACAATGAAATACAGGAAGAATTAGCTACAAAGATGAAACAGTAGAAGATAAATACAGCATTTAAATAGGAGGCAGCAATCAGAGTTCGGAGATTTATGGAAACTGCTTGGTGAATGAAGGTAAGGAAGGGATTCTGATCCATCCCACAGCCATGGGAGGTTACGTACCACCATCACGTAGGCAGACCGATCAACCTACAGCTCAGTCTGGGAGCACCACCAAACCACAAGCCTGAGAGCTGGACCAGACAGTGCCAGAGCCACCAAACCCAGCCCCGGCCACCAGATAGGTCTGCAAATGACCTGCCATCCCAAAAAAGAGAAGGCTGGGGAAAAAGGTCTGTGTCGAAAACCATCCAACACGGACATCCTCGATCAGCCGTGCACCTCCACAGCATTCCTGGACACCACCTCAATGGAGGAACAGGTTCCTCAGCCAAGCAGAGCCAGTCGTGCCCTCCTTTCCTTGCTGCTCCACCGAGGTAGAAAATATGTATTAGTGCAGCCGTAAAGTGCTTACAATTATGGCCCCAAACCCACTAATCTCCACTGATGTAGGTAAATTGCTGACCCCTCTATCACTCTTACTCACGATGCAAAAAAAAAACCAAACCCATGGGTTTTCTCTGCAGCTTAATAAAACCTGTGGGGATTTGGTGCAAGGCTTTCATTCCTTATAGCCAGCCTTTAATGTTGGAGTCTGGATTTCCTGGAGGGGAACTGAATAGTTTAGAATAATTAGTGATTTACATATAGAGTTGTCAACAAAGATACATGGTACGAAGTTACCGAGATGAAGGTTTCCACCTTCTCGGTCGCTACTTTTGATTTTATTTGATTTAAAAATCCTGTATTTTAATTCCGCTCACATTCTGCTATCGCTAGTAAAGTGGCCTGAAGCGGACAGCCAAAGAGAGCACTAAATCGAAGGTTTAAATCACTTCTTCCTCAGTTCCCTGGCAGATTTAAAGAGCAGCCTGGCACTAACGCTTTCAAATAATATACTGTTGGACCTGACACAGCAGAGAAACTCTGCTTCAAATCACACAATAACCCAGGTGACCACGCAATTACAATTAACCTCCTGCCCGCTGCGCCTAATGACAAATGATCACGTGAATGATAGGCTCAGGAAAGGACCCAGGTATCACACACAAAAAAAAATAATAAAAAAAATCTCTGATTCTTACATATTTAAAAAGCCATTCTCAGTTAGGAAAAAAGCCAAGGGACACCAATTTTAGTTTTGCATCCAAAAGAAATTAATAACCCTTGCTAATAGAGATGCAGGCATCAGCACCCGCTGTCAGCCTTCTAGCAGCAAGAGGGATGTGTGGAAGTCTCCAAGTCTCCTGCCACCACGGTGCTGGCATCCGAAAAGTACCAATATCCTGCACCACTGTAAATCTCAGCCCAGACCAGAGAGCACGAATTTTGTGCTGGATAACAAAAAAAAAAAAGGTAATACAACCTCAAATATTTTTTGGCACACTTACTTGGGGTTCCCATTCTAAAGTCACTAACTGGGGAGGTACTCTATGCTGTCTCATCAGGTTTTGTGCTTCTTCTGCTTTATGTTCCTCATCTCCTACTTACCTCAGGAGTTCCCTTTACCAGGGAGCACCCTCCTCTCTCTGCTCACCCAGAAACATCAGGAGTAAGCAGAGCTATTTTCCAGCCTGACCCCTTTGCAGAACGGGGAAGCACAAGGATCGTCCAGCCTGGGAAGAGCCAAGGGCACCAGTTTCCTCTCTGTACCCAGCTATAATGGGAGAACAGGTTATCTGCCCTAAACGCTCTCCTAGTCAGAAGTTAATGTCCCTCCAGATCTGCCAGCAGAGCAGTTGGAGTGCTCTCTCCCTCACCTCCTTCAGTGAAGCAAGCTCATTAGTTTAAACAATTTGTTATGGGTTTTGCTACTTCACTCATTTCTAATTAGTGTCCAGACCTGAAGGGGCAGAAATCCCCAGTTGAGAAGCAGTGGGGCGCCTGTGTGTGTATTTATATTTATATTTATATTTATATTTATATTTATATTTATATTTATATTTATATCTATATCTATATCTATATTTATATTTATTTATATGTAGAGGACATGCTTATGCAAATTGTATCCCCCACTCTTCCTCAATCTCCATTTCCTAGCCTAGATACGTCTCCCAAGAACAACAGGAGCACTATGGACACGTCCACCCAGATGTCACCTGGAAGCAGCACATCACTTGCAGGCCACTTTTAAAGCAAAGCAAAGCAAACCTGTCCTTCCTACTTGCTCCAGAGCCAGAGGATGCAGCACCACCAGACATCCGTGGGCTGTACCCCCCACCCCTCCGAAGGAAATGGGGAGCAAGCAGTGCTGCATTTTGGCAGGTCCCTACTGCAGAGCTCCTTATGGCAAGTATTTACCAAGTTGTATAGAGTAGCTAATCACAGACACACCACAATTAGGAGAGCCTTACAACACAGAACATTATGTATAAGGGTTTCAACGTATATTTATAACGCCTGTTTCAGCACGCCTTTAGAAAGAGTCTTTTCATAGAAAAGAAATAAATACAAATAGGCTGTATTCTGGCAATTTAGTCTGACGGCTGATTAGGGAAACATTGCTTCATGAATTCTAAGCCATGACATTTCCACTAATCTTCCCATTTCAAGAGCAGGGGAAGGAATGGCTTTCATATCTCCCCGCTTATCATTTTCAAGCCGAGTATATTATCTGCTAGTCTCTGGATTTACCCGATAGCTCTTAAAAAACCAAAATATACTGCCACGCTCCATGAAACTTATGTGTGACTTACTCAGAGAGCTGTATGTCACGCTGAAGATGAACAAATGTAGAAACTAGCTCTCATCTCTGTTAAAGTATGTCAAATAAATAAATAACTAGATTGCTATCTGTTATTTCCCTTCAATGAGACTGCTGCTTAAAAGGTTATAAACGATGACGTTCTTGCTTTTGCAGAAGGCTATGCATTAAACTTCTCATATCGCCTTGCGGGGATCACATACAGTCTGTTTGTTGTCAGGTTTCTTAAGGCTGCTCTTCTGCAGAGCAGTGTAATAGCTACCACCTCCCTACATGCCACTTTGCCCCCAAGAGCCCTTACCTCACAACCCTTGCAGCATCTCGCCTTATCCCCAGCCCCACAGATGTTTTAACACCTAAACCAAACAGTTGTGAGCTCCTCAGCTGCAGTTTTTGAGTTACAGATTCAATTTTCTGTAAACTTTGGGTTTCTCATGGCTCAGCTCCCCAACCAGTATGAGCTGTATGTGCAAAGATACCTTGTCACCTACAGTCTTACCTGCTCTCCAACCACTGAGCATCAAACGCAACTGCTTACGCACCCCTGAGACACAGCCCCTTGAGGTCTTAGAGTGGAATGGGAAGCATCCTGCTAGAGTGCTGGTTATGAACCAAAAATCCTAGTTATTGTCTCAAAACCACCATTGTCAACACACGTCAGTCCACACACCTTTCCCACATAATACATTTCTCTAAATTATATAAAATAATTTATCTTCTCCATACTGCTTCATTGGGATGCCTCCGTGCCAGCATCAGGACATCACCAAAGGGACAATGAAGGTCTCCCAAGTCCTCCTTAGATGAGAGAAACAGATTTGGGGCTGCTTTTATCGCATATTTTTATTTGTTAAAGGTGTCTCCCCTGGACAGACCTGTTGGCTAGCTGAACCATACAGTCACAACAGGATGTCCAAAGCACAGCCCTGTAAGAGTGCTGTGTATTTCATAAGATGACAGTGAAGCTCGTGATTTGATGGAGGAAAGACAACCCATGCTTACAGGTAGAGGTTTAGCAAAGCTGCTGACTGTACCACATTTTGGTGCCAAAATGGACAGTTGCTTAAATAAGGCAAGTCTGAGGAAAGCAAATGCTGCAAAATGCAAGGTAAATGTGCTTACAGCAACCACAACTTGTGGTGCTTACAGCGACCATTTGGTTCCGGGCTGCGTTTCCGAAGTGCACCTCTCAATCATCCCAACTCACCATCCCTCGGTACACAATACCAACAAAGGTGCAAAAAGGGTTGGTCGGGGGGTGAAACTCACCCGAAGGTGTGCCCCAGCAGTGCCCTTACCCCCAGAAAAGCTCAAGGCTTTTCCAAGGAGCCAAGTCACAGCGTGCTGCTGCTTCACCCTAGGAATCCATACCCACTGTGTCATCCCACCTGCTAACCCAGACAGAGCTTCATTAACTAAAACAATCCTGCTTTTTGTTCTGCCGTCACACCCCCCCACCCCTATAGCAGCCTTTACCAGGGAATATACAATCAGACTCAACCTGTCTTTGGAATTTGCTTTCCCAATAGCTGTCACGCTCCAACACTTGTCAGTTGTCTGACAATAACCAAATATTACTCTGATGTTCACAGCGTAACCTCAAAATTCCCTACGCAAACTACAGGGAATTCTGCCAATTCTGAGCTAAATTAACTGCTTATCAAAGGCAAAACTGACAAGGGTTGTTGAGGTTGGGTTTGTTTTTTCTCTTTTTGCATGAATCCATGGTTTATTGCTTCCCAGCCCCGTAATGCTACTTAGCTTTTTCATGATCCACGCATCAAGACCTTTAGATATATCATTTCAGCTTAATAACAACACAATTACAACCACTTAATGTGTTTAAGGGAACAGTCCCGGCTTAATTTCCGGTAGGAGCAAGAAGTTTCATGCTCTGCTAGCAAGACATAAACCATCAGCCCGTGCCCAAACCCTCCTTTATTTGCTTAGCCAGAGCCTCCCTTCCCCACGGGCACAAGGAAGCCCCTGATCCCAGCTCCTCGGGGCAACGTCCACACGGCTCCTTTCAGAGTTTGCAGCTCTTCCCTTTCCCACACCCAAATCAACAGCACCGCAGCTCCTTTGCCTGAGCTTATACTAAGCTCAGGCAGTGCATCCTTCTTTTTCCTCATGATTATCAGCTTTCTGGGGCACTTTTGGGAGGTTATCTTCCAAAAGCCCCAAAATCGAGCCTGACAGCAACCTGAAGATGATGCTGAGTCCTCTCGGCCTGAAGGGCAGGAGAAAGCGAGGAGAGGGTGACCAAAACCAGCCCTACATAAAGGGCAGCCCAGCTTTGTGCTCAGCCGCCTACCTAGAGAGACTTTGGTACCCTACCACTAAATAACCCAGCCCACTCAGCCACACATGATCCATTATCCTTCCAACCAATTTCCAAAGGCCTTTTTCAGGAGGAGGGGAGGGGGGTTGGGAAAAGAGCATAATGCTTTCCAACGTGGAATAAAAGGGTGGGCACATTTTGGTGCCACAGCAGAGCAGAACTGATGCTGCCCACACAACCTAGAGTTTGGAACTAATGTATTTATAGAAGTACATTAAGACCAATTTAGAAAAGGTTGATTAGATAAAGTAATGCTCATTCAGGCAAGCCTAAACAATTTTCTTATTTCATTGAATCAGCAATAATGTACTCCTACAAATGCAATAAATATATATCCAATCACCTCCTCCTTCAGTGACTTCTCCCCTTGTTCTCTTCAGTTGGTAGCATTTGGGTTGGGTTGTTTTCAGAAAGGGAAAAAAAAAACCCCAACCCCGTAACTCGTTTATAAAACCCTCTCTTCCTGGTAATTTTATTTTATCTCTGTAGCATAAGGCAATCCAGCAGAAGCAAACATTGTTTACTTGTTAATACCAAGCCAGAACTCTTAGAGAGAGTCGATGAGACCACGGAGGGAAACTATTGTTTTCTTTGTTATTCTGCTGGAAGACCTGCGGTAATATGTCAGACAGCGTAGAGCCTGGTGGGGAAAATACAAATAGTTCCTCTCTTCATCCATATGCATGGCAAGTCGTGCCGCTCCGCACGCACCGCAAGATTTCGTGCCGCCGCCCCAGCCAGCTCTACTCACCCCATCACAGTCCCTCCTCTAAAAAAAAACCCCCAAATTACTGCAATTTGTAATTCAGAAACCAAAGTATTTTTGAAATCTCGACCGTTTGATTGTGTTTCTGTATCAACTGATTATTCTCCAGGTGCGTCTCAAGAGACAAACAGGGCTAACTGTGGAACAGCCCTGTGTGCCTGCAGCCCCCTAATAATTAATATTTCTTAAGAGCAACCGGGGGGAGGGAGGAGGGGACGGGGTGAGAATTATATTTGTCAACTCCTTTCTACACAAGTATTTGCCGCTGAGGTGTGCAGGCAGGTGAATGGTGCTGCCATGATTTCCTGAGAGGTTCACACAAGGAAATTCGTGCTGCTGGCCAGAAATTCCCCAGCTGTGTCCGTGCCCAAGCTGAATTCCCACGCATACGCTCTATAAAGTCTCCATCAACCACCAGCACGGAGAATTGACTCATAAAGCGAGAGACATTTTATGGAGAGAGACATTTTTCACCCCGTACTACAAATTCTAATTTAATAAAGGATACTGCTTAAGCAGGCATTTCTTTTTTTCCGTAACCAAGTCCAGCAACTTTCTCTGGATCACTTGGGATTCAGCAAGGGGACGTTTTCTGAGGTGCTACCAGAGCTCGCTCTCTCCTAGAGGGAAAATGGCAACATTTGGCCTCTAAAAACAAAAAGCCACCAATTTAACAAATACTTAGTACCCTTTGCAGACATTTATTTACTCTAACAGCAAGATGTTGGGTGAAAACTTTCTAAACCAGAACTGGGCTCTCGGAAGTCCTGCATGTCCGGTCATGAAACATCTAAATGCACCTTGAAGGATTTGACAACCCAAGTCCAAATCACTCCCAGTACCACCCACTGCTTCGAAAAGTCCTACGCTTAGGCAAGAAATGAGTGTGGGATTTTTTTCTTGGGCTATAAATGTCAGTGCCCAGCCACTCCTAGGGACTTCCCAAGCCCTCGCAGAAAAGGAGGAGTGACCAAAGGCTCACCATTAGCTTCAAGAGGATAGACATTTTACTCCACACCTTTCACTTATGTGCCTGCATCCAGGTTTGGAAATCTAACTTCAGTTTGCTTCTCTTGGAAATCTCACCCTAAAAATTCAAAACAACCACCAAGGATTTGGTTAGGAAACCAAAATTAGCTGGACTTGTGTTGCTACACAGCAGTGCTGAGTGGCTATTTCTAAAGAGTCAGGATCAAAGTCCGGAGGAAGATTTGCTGGTTTGGGTTTTGCACTATAATTTTGTTTGCCCCAGGATTAACTCTGCTCTAAACTGAATCAAAACCAAATGAACATTCACATTCTTTGCATTACAGACACCACCTGAAGCAAGGACAGAGTTTGTCCAGCTCATCTCAAGTGCAGTATGGATGTAGCTCAAAGATCCCACTTGCCACATCTCAGGAATTGGGGACCTTATCAATGGGGACCTCTTGAGTGCTTGTAAGTATCTAAAAGGCAGGCATCGAGAGGATGGGGTCAGGCTCTTCTCGATTGTGCCTGGTGACAGGACAAGGGGCAACGGACACAAGCTGGAACATGGGAAGTTCTGTCTGAACATGCAGAAAAACCTCTTTACTTTGAGGTGCCAGAGCACTGGAATAGGCTGCCCAGAGAGGGTGTGAAGTCCCCTTCTCTGGAGACATTCAAAACCTGCCTGGATGTGTTCCTGTCCAGCCTGCTCTGGGTGGACCTGCTTTGGCAGGGGGTTGGACTAGAAGATCTCCAGAGGTCCATTCCAACCCTTACAATTCTGGGATTCTGTGACCTGGGGAAACAACTCCTCTTGTCTTTGTCCAGCAATGAAAGCAGGGAAGCAAACAAAATCCTACTGATAAGAGAGAACCAGTCAGGAGAAGCTTAGCTGATCCTCCAACTCCAGCCCCAAGAACAGCTCCCTTTGGAAAGGTCCAGATGTATTTTCTTTACCTAGTTGCACCATTTTTCTTGACCATCCCTGGTGACCTTTGCTCCACCACATGCACTTTACATTCCTAGAGGTATATCATTTCCTAGACGTCTTCCCCTGCAGCATCACCCCATCCTGAGCAATACTGCCCAGCATCCCCTTCCTTGATGTGACACGGCCAAAAGTCAGCTCTGGTACCGTCTCGCAGGCAAGGGGTGACTGTAGAAAGCAAGAAATCCATAGTGAGAGAGAATGAAAGTCATGATGGAAAAGTATGGGGCATTTGCCGGAGGGGGCAAAAAGATCTTTGCATAGAGAAAAATGAGAAAAAAAAAAATATGAGGAGAAAAAGAAACGTACAGCCAGGAACTTGCTGTCGCCAGTTAACACAGCAATGCCACTCTCTGGAGCTGTTCTGACCTTGCCAGAGAAATTAAGACATTTCTTTCTGCTACCTGGTGGTGGGGGTTTTTTTTCCTTCTTTTTAAGGATTTTATGAGAATAATAACCGCACAATACCTCGCAGCACTCACTCTCACATGCATGCACAGATTAGGTCGAATATAAGGCACTTCCCATTACTGAAGGGAAGGTGCCAGAGCACCCGCTCCGCGTGGCTTCAAGCAGACAATTGCCCTGTCCTAACCCCTTCTGCAGCCAACATGGCAAGCAATTTATCACCATCATCTAACTTCATTCACTTCCCTCACCGAGTGACAGCCATCAAAAGTCTCGTTATTGGCCTGTTACTAGGTGGCAAGGCAATCACATCACCTAACAAGGTCTTAAAGAGGAGAGAACCTTCCTAAATCCCATTACCTGAAGGCCCTCCCTCCCCCGAGATGAAGATTTGCCTGCGTTTGTGTCACAGATGTCAAATGCATTTCTGACCCTTTTTAATAACTTTCAACCTTGCTTCTAGGTGAATGAAGCAGGAAGGTCTTCCTGCAGACGCACAGATTTGCTTCGTGGAGTTTAAAACCACCCAGAGTTGAATTTTCTGGATGTTTTCAAGGCAAATCCACTTACCCAACTAACAGGTAAGCCTTCCAGGCAGGGGCAAGTCGTGCAGTGATTTATCCCTGGCCACTCCGGCACGCTGCTACGAGTGTATTTCTCTACAACGCAGGAAGGCTACTTTCACAGTGTACCATGTCCAAGCCTATCACTAGCAAAGCCAAAACCCTTCCAGAACTTCCTACTCTATTCATTTCCAGGGAGTGAAATGGAAAGGGACACTGGTGGAAATGGAAATGACAAAATCTGAAGGGAGATTAATAATGACAACCGTAGCAACCAACCCTGACCTGGCACTCTGCAGTCTGTAACTCAGTGGGCTCACAGTGTCTGGAGATGGGACCAAGTCTGGCAACGAAGCAGCTGCTGCCAGCGACAGCCGAGCACGAGCCATTTTGCATTCATTGTATGGTTTTACTGCAAACAATAATGCCGGGTCTGAAACATCACCTGCAAACTCCTTTTGACTTCTCTGTGATAGGACCTGGAAGGGCTGCGCTTATCAACAGCTACACATCAGAGAGAGATGAGAGGAGAGGTTAACAAAACAAAGCCAAAACCAACCCAAGACCCCCATTTTTGGCTAGCTCTCATGAGAGCCACGGAATTGTTGGAGTCAGAAGGGACCTCTAGAGACCATCCAGTCCAACTCCCCTGCCAAAGCAGGGCTGCCCAGAGCACATCACTCAGGACAGCATCCAGGCGGGACCTGAAGATCTCCAGAGAAGGGGACTCCACACCCTCCCTGGGCAGCCTCTTCCAGGGCTCTGCCACCCTCACCCCAAACAAGTTCCTCCTCATGTTTAGGTGGAACTTCCCATGGTCCAGCTTGTGCCCGTTGCCCCTCGTCCTGTCACTGGGAACCACTGAAAAGAGTCCGGCTCCATCCTCCCTCAACCCACCCTTTAGATACTTGTCAGCATTGATAAGGTCTCCCCTCAGCCTTCTCTTCTGCAGGCTAAAGAGCCCCAGCTCTCTCAGCCTTTCCTCATCAGGGAGATGCTCCAATCCCTCCATCATCTCTGTTGCCCTACGCTGGACTCTCTCCAGCAGTTCCCTGTCTCTCTTGAACTGGGGAGCCCAGAACTGGACACAGGATTCCAGTTGTGGCCTCCCCAGTGCAGAGCAGAGGGGGAGAATGACCTCCCTGGACCTACTGGCCACACTCTTCCCTACACAGCCCAGGATCCCATTGGCCCTTTTGGCGACAAGGGCACATTGCTGGCTCATGGGAGAGGAACCAAAGGAGAAGGGCTGGTTTAACCCCTTGAGCCTATGTGGTTTAGCTCCCAGCCCGAACACCAACATAGAGGCCACCTCTGTACCTCGTATGCACTGAACAATAGGTCAGACCTCCTGAGCACTAGCGTAAGCTGCTCTACAAAACAACTCTGCCTTTGAGATAAACACATTTACCTTTCAAGAGCAAGCAGACACGCCTGAGTCTCAAGGCAAGCTGGAGTTTGCATGCATCCTGCGCATCTCCATGCCTCAGGACTCCGATATTCCATTTACCATCATAACCCAGAGGCTCTTTCAATGCTGTTCATACCTGGGAAGATGACAGCTACTGTCCCCACCAACATGAAAGCAGCAATCCCTCCATGCTGTGTGCTGGAGAAACTGCACACACTTCTTTTGTCACACCAGAAACGTGCATCCTGTATCTTTGGGATCTAAAGGAGAGTTGTTAAAGCATTTCCATGCAGAGACTATTAAAACCAAATTATTTTCTCTCTGCTTTTTTTTTCCTTTGAGTTTTGGAATATAGGAGTTGGGTGTCAGTTGAGGTTTCAATTACTACTGCATGCACTATGTTGACTCCACAAAGCAAAAGCATCACTTTCAGATTTGTGGCCTTATAACACACATTTATGTTAACTACGACAGACTTAATTAGTCCCATGGAAAAGAAAAAAATACCAGTTCTATTTATCTCCGCTGTTCGTTTCACCTTCAGGATTCTTCCCTTTAAAAATCAGAATACCTACACAAACACGCAAATGTATATCCTGAAGGGCAAAGCAGCCCAAGAAGGCCAGACGTTATTCATGAAAGGAGTCTTAATGGCACAGGAGCTGGCCGTCCCCATGTGCTCAAAAATGAGCCATTGGGGAAAAAGACCAGCCTGCCTGAAGAGAGCTATGGTCACAACTCAGAGGAAAAAAGGAGAGTTTATGGTCTTTGGAAGAAAGGACAGGCCAATCATGAGGACTACAAAGAAGCTGTGAGGTTACGTAGGGAGAAAATTAGAAGGGCCAAAGCACAACTACAACTTAATCTGGCTTCTGACATTAAGGACAATAAAGAACATTCCTATAAATACATTAGCAATAAAAGGAGAACTAAGGAAAATGTCCATCCCTTAGATGGGGCGGGGGGGAACAGTGACCAAGGATGAGGAAAAGGCTGAAGTACCAAATGCCTTCTTTGCCTCAGTCTTTAGTAGTAAGACCAGTACTCAGACCCCTGAGCTGGAAGACAGGGACAGGGTGAGCAGAATGAAGTCCCCCAAGGGAAAATGGTGAGAGACCTGCTAGAGCACTTAGACAAACAAACAAGTCTATGGGGCCAGATGGGATCCACCCAAGGGTACTGAGGGAGCTGGTGGATGTGCTCACCAAGCTACCTTCCATCATTTATCTGCTGTCCTGGCTAAACGGGGAGGTCCCAGCTGACTGGCAGCTAGCAAATGTGATGCCCAACCACAAGAAGGGCCAGAAGAAGGAAGCAAGGAACTCCAGGCCTGACAGTTGGTGCCAGGAAATGTTATGGAGCAAATCAACCTGAGTGCCATGAAGGACAACAAGGCCCAGCCAGCACAGGGTCATAAGGGGCAGGTCCTGCTTAACAAACCTGATCTCCTTCTATGATAAGGTGATCCGCTAGGCGGATGAGGGAAAGGCTGAGGATGTTGCCTACCTGGACTTCAGTAAAGTCTTTGACACCGTTCCCCACAGCATTCTCATGGAGAAACTGGCTGCTCATGGCTTGGACAGGAGTACTCTCCACTGGGTAAAAAACCTGCTGGAGGGTCAGGCCCAGAGAGTGGTGGTGAATGGAGTGAAATCCAGTTGGTGGCCGGTCACAAGTGGTGTCCCCCAGGGCTCGGTACTGTTTAATATCTTTATCAATGATCTAGATGAAAGGATCAAGCGCACCCTCAGCCATTTTGCAGATGACGCCAAGTTGGGCAGGACTATTGATGTGCTTGAGAGTAGAAAGGCTTTGCAGAGGGATCTGGACAGGCTGGATGGATGGGCTGAGGCCAATGGGATGAGGTTCAATAAGGCCAAGTGCCGGGTCCTGCCCTTGGGTCACACCAACCCCCTGCAGCGCTACAGGCCGGGGGCAGAGTGGCTGGAGCTGCCTGGCAGAAAAGGCCCTGGGGGTGTTGGTGGAGAGCCGGCTGAACAGGAGCCAGCAGTGTGCCCAGGTGGCCAAAAAGGCCAACAGCATCCTGGCCTGTGTCAGGAACAGTGTGGCTAGAAGGACAAGGGAAGTGAGTGTCCCGCTGGTGAGGCCATACCTCAAACAGTGTGTTCAGTTTTGCGCCCTCGCTACAAGAAAGACATTGAGATGCCGGAGAGAAGGGCAACAAAGCTGGTGAAGTGTCTA
The DNA here is from genome assembly GCA_033628505.1 of Tringa tobata. NCBI lineage: Eukaryota > Metazoa > Chordata > Aves > Charadriiformes > Scolopacidae > Tringa > Tringa tobata. Next base: position 122,681 of record JAHREE010150714.1, read on the forward strand.
GAGCACAAGTCTTAGGAGGAGCAGCTGAGGAAGCTGGCGTTGTTCAGCCTGGAGAAGAGGAGGCTGAGGGGAGACCTTATAACTCTCTACAACTACCTGAAGGAAGGTTGTAGCACGGTGGGGGTCAGTCTGTTCTCCCAGGTAACAAGCAATAGGACAAGAGGAAACGGCCTCAAGTTGCACCAGGGGAGGTTTAGATTGGGTAGAAGGAAAAATTTCTTCACTGAAAGGGTGGTCAACCATTGGAACAGGCTGCCCAGGGAAGTGGCTGAGTCACCATCCCTGGAGGTATTGAAAAGATGTGTGGATTTGGTGCTTAGGGAAACAATCTAGTGTTGGGCTTGGGCGTGCCAGGTTAACAGTTGGACCTGAGGATTTTAAAGGTCCCTTCCACCCTAGACAATTCTATGATTCTATGATATGCACATGTTGAAATACATGTGACAAGTGTTATGGTTTGAGGAAAACACAACAATTTACTGTCATTCAGACAATTATTCTATTACCCAGTGACCTCTCCCCATCCAGGAAGGGGAATCTAGAAAAATCCAGGGAAACCTGAGGGCTGAAATATGAACAGATTTGGTAGAATAAGACAAGATAATTAACAATAATAACACTAAAGAACCAGTATTGATACTGATACCAATATAAAATATACAAGGATTATACTCAGCCAATTCTATCAGGAAGAAGCTGTGAACTCCCAGCAGTGGACAGCAAATGTTGGACATTGCAAGAGCTACAGCTTCGGGAGGAAGGGAAGGCCACAGGGGTCCGGCATCAGGACAGGAAGTTCTCAGGATCACAGCCCTCATGGGAGAGAGTGAACTTCTCAGCAAACTTTCTAATTTACACTGAATGTGATGCTCATGGTACAAAATAACCCTGTTGGTCAGGTTGGGTTAGATGCCTGGGTCTCTCTCCTCCTCTTCCCTCCACCTGGCTAACTCAAAAACAGAGACGTTGAAACCCACATAGCATAGCTGGCTAGGAAGCACGTATTTTCAAATATTCAGACACTAGAGTCTTCTAAAAGTGCAGTTTTTCCCAAGCATTAGAAGATAAATTAGTCATGTATCCCTCAAAACAGGAAAAACAGATACCATTCCTTTGCCATCAAGATGTTTGTTGTAATTTTCCATATCTGACTGTGCTGGAAGAGGAGAAGGTTTGATCTCCTGCTTCTCGTTCCTGGCTTTGGTATGACAAGAAACTCAGATTGGTAACTTTGCATGAAGAAATGCATGGAAAAAAAAGGACCTGCTTAATAAAGAACGGCTGTCCATGTGGGGAAAGGGCAGGTATAAATGGTCTCCAACACATCTGTAAAATTGCTAGACTTTTACTGAACAGTTACTAGAACCCATGAGTTTATTTTGCCAAGAGGAGCAATGGGCACTGAGGGAACTTGGACACGCTCCAGTTACTCATCATCTGGATTTCTTTACACCAAAGTACTGAGATACACCTATAATTATGGTCGCACAAAACTTTTCAATGGAAACCATTTTTTCTAAACGATCTTTCCTGTAAGAACTGCTAGGCAATTAATGCATTTAAATAATTTCCACTGGCTGTCCAAACCCCAGGTTCTTTCACTCCACAAAAGGTTATCTTAGTCAAAGTTATGAGAATAATTTTAAAAGTCTTTACTTTTATTCAGAAACATTCATGGAAAACACTTGGTAGCTGCTCTAATTACAATGTCCACAGCCATGAGCTTTGCTGATGACACACATACTTTATATACCCTCAAAACATTTAGCTGCATTCTTCCCATACAGCACCACGGCTGCTTATTTAGGTTAATTTATTCCAACATTTGGGGCTTCTGGTCAAAATTTCCCCGGGGAACACATCAGAAGGGAGAGCGGGGCAGAGATTAAAACAAAGCCAAACCATAAGAATAGCTTACAATGCATAAGTTTTTCATCCCAATTTCATTACAATGCATAAATTTTTCATCCCAAACAACACAGCCTCCTCCAATTGACTCTGCTATAAGTGGACATCAAAGTGCAGCAAAGACACTAGGGTAAATTCATGATTCATTATTTTTGTGCAAGCCTGCTAATGTTTACTGATGAAATTCACTCCCTCTACTAGCCAAGGTAATTTAAATTAAGATTGGTGGATTTTGCTTTCTCAGTCTGGGAAAGTTTCCTACCAGCCAGGCTTGCAGACGTGGCCAAGGGAACAGAACATACCTCATTATGGGGATCCACCAGGTCTTGACCTCAGGTCTGAAATCCCTTTCCTCCATCCACAGTACTAAATCCCCACTGCCACTGCAGAGCACCACTGCACAACGCTTGTTTATCAGCCAAGTACTCATATTTAGATCTTCATCTCCTTACCTAGTTACGAAAGATTATTCAAATGTCATCTCTTAAACATTTATCAGATAGCTTCCTACATACACATACCCCCCCTTAAAAACACATCCATCCACAACCGAAATGTGTTGGCATCTTTCGGGTTTTTTTGGTGGGCTGTTTTGGTGTTTTTTAAAGCCTTCCTTTGGCTGGTCACTCCCATACATTTAGGTAATTTAGAGCAAAAGAGCAGGCAGCGTTCTTGCTACGGGGGAAGAGGATGCTCCCCAGACAAAATCTTCAGGAGGGAGTAATATCTGGGTATCGGGTCTTCAGCTAAAAGATGTGTTGATGTTTGTTAATGTTGTTTGTGTGACGCACGAATGAAAGAATCCATCAAACTATTTTTCTAGAAATAGATTAAAACCTGCCCCTTAAAATATCCTTATTTTCAGAATATTCAAAGTTCAGCTTTTGCCAATTAGGTCTTCCCCCCCCCCCCCCCTTTTATTTTTCAAATATCAAACTGTATTTCACGTACAGATAGTTTCTACATGGGAGTTAGTGAGTTAGTTCTTATTATCAGTGGACTTCTTAATTAATGTTCACCCTGTCTTTTTCTGTTGCTATATTGAATTTGAGTGCATATGGCTTCATAGACACACCAGATGCCGCTTCCCTAGGTGGTTTAGGAGCTAATGCTTCATCATTTGAATTTTTTTTTAAAAAAAGAAAGCTCGTTATTTAGTGGATTAGCCACCTGTTCAAAAGAGGAGACAACCTGGAGGAACTAACTTCCCCGGTTGTAAACCAAAGTCCAGAGACTTAGAAGGGCCTCTGCTGCTGCTTCACTGGAGAAGGAGGCAGCCTGGGCTCTTTCCTTTTTTCAAAACCCCTATCATAAAACCAACAGTGAAATGCTGTCTCGCAGAAATAACATCATTTCCTCCCACCTTTTGCCAGCGCAGGAAAGGACTGAATCCAATGCACTCTGATTTCTTCCAAGGCTGCCCCGGCGACCCTCTTCCTGCTCCAGTCATCCTCCTCATCTAGTCCTGCTCCCCATTTCACTCTCCCTTAAGGTTTGGAGGGTGGATGGAGATA
>JAHREE010150716.1:0-28819 GCA_033628505.1 Tringa tobata
GCCCCACAGCTGCTCCCGTGCCATCGTGTGGATGGTGCAGGGATTCTGGGGAGAAGCTTCTGTGCAGAGGAATCGCAGGCTGAAATTTTCCAGTGACAGGAAGGAATGGAATTTTCAGGGCAGTGGGGCAAAACTGCCTGTCATTATTATTAGCAGGTGACTACTACTGTAGTACTGCTGTCAGAGCTCAATTACAGCCTGCTGAGATCTTTAGCTATTCCTGTCCGTAGTCTATTCTTGAGAGGCAGTTGTTGTTGAAGAGACGATAGAGTTTTGATACCTGCTTAATTTGTGTACCTATATCCTGCCTGACAGAATGATTTCTCTGGCTTTATAAGTGGATCCGCACTCCTCTCAATTGGCGTTCGCTCCTCCTGCTGCAAGAGCATCCGTCTGCCCAAAATCTTTAGAGAAACAGCTCATAGGGAGCAGTTCATTGTGATCTCTCTCAAAAGGTGTGCAGGTGTGCACCAGTACCAAAGAACAGGGTTTCTATTTTCTGCAGAGTTCTAGTAGCAACCATCATTATCATAATAGGTATATCATGAAGCTCCTAGATAGCCAAAAAAGTGTGTATCTTCATTTTGCTTATTTCAAATAGAAACAGTAATTTTTGAAATCACCATGACTAGCTCTGCAGATTCACATGCTTGCTAATATATATTAAGTACTTGATGTGTGTCATTTTTAACGCCTACAGCGTTAGTCTCATGGCTTCCCAAGTTACCATTCTGCTTGCTTTTTACTATGAATTTGTTCTCCCAATTAACTTCAGAGGTCATCGCTTTGCCACTGATTGTGAGTGCTGTGATGCAGAGTTACTTTGCTGGTGATGATGCCAGTTTATCAGAGCCATTGCCGTAGCTGATAACATGACTACCTCATGTGTGGCAGTGGGGCCAAGTGACAGAGTGAGGTAACGAGGGGGGACAGTGTGGCTGGGAGCAGGTGCGTGGGCTGACAGCCAACGTCAGGACGAAATCATCCTGGCAGACTGCTAAATGACAACATAGTTTTCACCAGGCCTCAATGCCTATCGCTAGGAGTAGAAGGAAAAGGTTTCCAGAGGAAGGAAGGAGGAAGGATATTGCCAAAAGTCTTCTGAACTGAAGTCCATTGGAATGATGCTTTTTCACAAGTTGTCTGTAATCTGTGGCTCTCTGTTAGTTTTGTAAAGTAAACCAGTTTGGTTTTGTATCAGTTTTGTAAAGTAAAACTGTTTTCTTTTTGTAAGGAAAACAGTTTGGCATTTCCCCAGTGTAGATGGTCCCTGTGTTCCCTGAAGCAAGTTCCACTTGTCATCACAACACGTTTTTCTGTGTTAAGGCCACTAAGTGTTCAGACCCGTGAGCAGAGGTGTATGTCAACATCACTGCTGACACTTTCAAGGGGCAGATGTGGCTCAAGTCACTGCCTGGCCCTGGGCTGCCTCCCTTTGTAAAGGCCAGGCTGTCCAGAAAGAGAAAAGTGAAACTTCTACCTTAAAAAGTGAGAAACCCACTCTCCTGGGAGGCTCAAAGCTCTCCAAACCTGCTTTCTGCTAATCCCAGAGGTTTTGTAATCTTGAGCATATAGTGTGTATGTGCAAGCATCCATAGTAGCACATAGAAATGGGACTTGGTTTCTCTATGCCTAATTTTTTGAGACTGATCAACCCACTCAAGCTTCTGAATTTCTCCCCCTTTTGAGTCCCTAAGCACTCACTGGTACCTTGCTGGGCCGCTTCAGCAGGGGGCGAAGCGAGATTAATAGAACAGAAGGGACTCTTCTACCATCTGCCCTAAGGAGGGGAAGTGGTGGGAATAGGTGGGGGACAGCTAGTCACTGGGAAAGCCCCATCCTTGCCCTTGAGAATACCTTCACTTCAGCTGCAGCCACCACTAGGTGTACCAGTTTCTATCGAAAACTTGTTCTACTGTCTGGCATAGAAGGTCTGTGTGATTCACTTGGCTGCGCTCTCGTACATCAGCCAAAGTTCATGCTGCTGGTAACGTAATGACTATAAAAACTAATAGCTCATCTAGAAGAATTAAATTATTTTATTTTTCTTTTTAAGTGCGTCGTTGCTGTGCTTCTGGGCGTTATTCAGGCTCCTTTTATTCTGGCCTGCAACGCTGTGCTATCCTACAACTGTAAAGCTTCTGTCTCAGCCACGCATGGGCAAAAATTAATTAGCATGCTCGCATAAACAGAAGACAGCAAACTCTAGTATCAGTTTAAATGGGAATTAGCAAATCCTAATTCTGCAGTCGTGGGCTGGTTTGCTAATTATGGGCTGTGATTTGAGGCATGTTTTCTGAGCAGAGATGCAAAAAATACCGATGTCCAGTAATAAGGTACGATATCACCTTTGGGATTAAGTCCCCCAAATGTTTAGCTGCTTTTGCAGATTAATCCTGTTTGCATGGGGTAATAAGGCCTTGTTTGAAATTTGTTACACAAAAATTAAACCCCATGCTCCATTTCACTCAGATTCCTACTGCATATTCAGACAAAAGAAAAAAAACAATACGAAAGAAGAAGATGACCTTATTTCATTCCCCACCTCCTGGGGAGCTTGACCTGGTAGTGCTGAGCAATGGGAATCATCTGGCTGTCCAGGCCTGTGCAGAGCACGGAGTCAGGCAGTCTCTGCCCCAGGAAAGGTTGCAAACGGCATCCCCAGCCGTGGAGGCAGCCCTGGAGAGCAGCAAGGGGAGAGCAGCCTCCCTGGGATGCGAGAGGAGAGACCGCAGCTGCTCTGAGGCAGAAGGTATAGAGCAAAGATGGACAGTAAGGGACAGAGGGGACACGGTGGGACGTGGATGAGGCAGGGGCAAGCCTGCCCAAGCCCCTGGGGAAGGACCCACACCTGCTGCAACGTGAAGAAAGGAGTGAAATAATTTGATATCATGATTATCAAAGGGGAGGGGGGTGTTGCTTTTTCAGTTTACTTAACTTTTAATCTTCCACATTCCCTTCCATGAGGGGCTTTGAAGCATACCGCAAAGAAACACAGGGAAGTAGGAACTAGTGAATCTGTAAAAATTTGGAGGTGTTGATAGAAAAGATGCACTTTGTCTTTTAAAGGCAGAAATGACCCTTGCGATGCTCTTCCCTGACCTCTTACAGGACGCAAGACGCATCAGCAGTAGCTGTATTAGGACAGATCAGATTTCAAGTTTGATGTGGATTCTGCCCTAGCTCTCATCCCCTAACCCAGAAGCTAATTGCCTTTTCTGTTAAAAATTTCCTGTTTCCTTTGTCTGGCTGTATAATTTCAAATGAATTGTTCCAAAAGCAGCATTTATATAGGGCTTTGTTATGTTTTTGCCTGCTAGGTGACAGACCACATTACATTAGCTATGAGCTTGCCCCGAGAAGATGAGCATCCCTCAATGTCCTCTTTAATAGGCGAAGCAGGCTGAGCTCTGGGCACTGAACACGAGCATCTTGTCAAAAGCTCAGCTCATTCCTGGGTCTGTTTTTCAGCATGCATTTTTCAGCGCAGGCTCCGAAACCAGGGTGCCACAGTCCTGCCAGTACCCAGGGTGGTACCTCTGCAGAGCAGCTGGGCTGTGGCCACAGAGCAGAAAGGGGAGATGGCATTAGCCACCATGACCCCACCACCCTGCTTTCCAGCTCCCTGGGGACCCCCCAGGTTTCTCTTCATCCCTCTCCTCACCTAACCCTGTGGGGCACAGCTGGGGCTGCAGTGCAGGAGTTACTTGGCCCTACCCCTGCTAACCCTGGGGGAGATGTGTGGGGATAGGGAAGAGACTGTGTCAAAACCAAGTCCTCTCTGCCCCAGGTCTCTGAAACATTGATTTTTAACATGTTTTGCTGCCCCCTACAAGAGCCAGGAGCTTTGTAACCCCCTTCCAGCCCATCTGCCCAGCCTGCTGGGCAGGAGCTGTTTGCTGCTTGTGTTGAACCTCAGGATGCAAGGGGTTGTCAGAGCTCAGAGAAACGTTGGCTGACCTGTCAGAAGGGACAATTACACATTTACTTCAGGCAGTCTCAGAGCATTAATTTTAGGCAATAGGGTGTCATCAATCCTCCTGGCAGCACCTCAGACATCAGCAAGGTGTTGAGCACACGCGTCTGAGAGTATACATGCTCCCTTGGTAGGGAGTGCAGCACCTTGCAGGGAGGGCAGTGCAGAGAGAGGGGAGATATATTTTTTTTAACTTCAGGGTACAGCTCAAAAAAAAAATCTTTTGCATTCGCTGGAGCTTCTCAGGGCTGTACAGTCCCCGTGTGATAGACACTGTCCCTGTGATGCACATTGGGGACACTTGTGCTGCCACCCCCTTAGTAAGGTCTGGCTTTGATTAAAGTGCAACTGAGGCTCCAATTTCCTTTTAGAGATGAGGCAAGAGCCCTAACTCCAGGATACTGAGGTGGGTAAGGCAATGTCCCGAGTCAGGTACCGAGAACCCACCTCTAAAGAACCCAAAAAACTGTATCTGCCCAGTTACTGATTATTTTGATGGTGCAAGTATTGCTCATCTTCTTATCCCATCTTCTCACAAAGGAGGCTAATAAGGTTTAAGTTTTTTTCTTTGCATGTTATGCATTGAAACAGAAACTAATCTCAAAACGTCAATAGTTTTTCCAATGGTTTAGTCCTGAATGCCCTTAAATGTGAATTTGGTGACTAAACAGAATAATGTATTGATTTGTACACAGGAGACTGACGCTGAATGCTTGAACAAAAATAGATCCACTGGGCACACAGTTACCCAGGACTTTCTTCCCCAGCTGCAAAATCTAAGCCTGCAGGAAACTCCCAGAGATGACAGCCAGAGCAAAGAAGCAGGAATAAATGGAAAGCACACACCTCCAGTTCGGCATGACCCCAGGAAGGTCATTTCACGGCATCACAAGAAACAAGAGGATGCGTATGCACCAAACTGACCAAGCAGGATAGTTAACATGACCATTGGCTTCTGCTGCCTTTCTCCCTTTTTATCACTGTTACACTTTGCAGTCATCCTGTAATCCAGGCGAGTGCCACCCTTTTTGAATGCAATCCAAGTTTATTTTGAAATTATTTTTAGAGGCATTGCATCAGCAACTTGACGGTGACCCAACGCCATCATGTTGGCAGCTCCATGTGGTGTTCCCTGAGGCCACGTGGTCAAGATGGCATTTAACAACCCTTCGCACCTCATGAGGTGTGAGATATAAAATCAGTAGAAAACCTATGTGTTGAATAATACAAGGAATTATCACTCCAATTTCAGCTGGTAGTTTTGCACCTCTCTCAAAAGGGACCAAGTTTATCTTGTTCATTGATTTTATAAACCCTGCTGCTGATAGATCATGGCTCTGTCACATTCTAGAAATGCAGCCAGATTCTGTCCCCCTCATATTTGTGCTACTGTTTTACCAGAGATTAATGTATTGATAACAGATTTTATCTGAGAATCAGAAGCATGTATGAGGCTTCTTTCTCAATCCCCAGAGCCCAAATTCAGCTCCTTAATGACAAACAGGTCTCTGAAGGACTGTGAGGAAGCAAGAATGGGCATTGAGCTGGGATGCAAATTTCTCTTCCCCCTCTTGCTTCAATTCAATTCATACTCTTGGCCTCATGCAGCAGCTTGGCCCCATGGGAGCTTGGCAGTTTTAACGTAAATTTTGCCTATTTTGCATCCAAACTTTAATGCTGCACACAAGCTGTAGCATTAACAGCTCTTCTTCCATACAATACTATTTAATCCAAAGCTCAGCTAAATGGATTATAGGAAAATGTTTGTGACAGGCTGGGAGGTGTTAGATAAATGTTTGTCATCTAGAGGGACAAACTCAAAACAAATAGAGACTTAGGCTTGATATCAGCTGTAGGCATGTATTAGAACCACGGCAGAGTTGTATATGTTTTTAACAGGCTTAAGTCTTACTCAGTTATTGATCCTCTGAGAGATTCTGCTGTCAAATGGATTAGTCTAAATACATTCAGTGTGTTTAATGGCTGAGCAAGACTGGATCTGGAGGAGGTTTTTGGGGAAACGGTACTCCTGCTGAGTCAGAAAGACTCCATGCCCATTTATGGTGCAGATTAGCAGCTGGGAAATATTCCTGGGTAAAAAATATGTACTTTAAATAACAGTGCCTTTTGCTATGCTTAAATGGTTTGGGATAGTTCTATGCAATGTTTTCTATTTATTGTCACTTAATAGGTATTCTAATAGTACAAGAAAACCTGGATGAGCATTCAGCTTGGGAAGGGTAAGGGCTGAAACCCCTGCTTTACAAATACTTCTGGTTTCTGTTGGCAAATATCTTCTGAAATAGGAAGGTCTCTCCCAAGCCAGGTGTACTGACATGTGGAAATGTTTGCAGGACTGGACTCAGTCCAGGTCAGAGGAAAGAGACTATCATTTGCAAGGACTTCTCAGTTGCAAATGGCAATGCCTTTCTTCATCATATTCTTTCCTTCAGTTTCATGCTCTGTCAGCTGCCAAACGTGACAGTCTTCTTCCATCGTATCTAACACACCTCAAAATTTCATGGAAAAAAGCAAGCAAAATTGTCTCAGCTGACCTGGACCACTCTAGGGTCAAGGGGGACACCAGCTGGATGGTGCCTAAAAGTGGTCTCTGTGCCACTGGGGCATCCACGTACCTGGACCAATACCCAGTTGCTGCCCGCTACAGCTGTTGCTAGTAGAGTAAAAATCAAAAACAGCATCAAGCAAGAAATATAAAATCTCTCCTGGAGCCTGGGGATAACCAGGAAACCGGCCTGGCATGGGACTGAACAGCTAAATCTAGTCTCACAAACACACATGACTAAGTCTCCTTTCAACTGGAACTCTGAATAATACTAAAGGAATTGAAACCCCATATCTTACATCATCATTTCCAAAACTGAGAACCGTCCTTGTGTTCACAGAATCTCTTGTGTAACCTAATCCAACCTTATCTTGTAACAGTCAGATAACTTCTCCCAGCATCTCTCTTCAAAGGCTGCTCCGGCACTTTATTTCTTAATGTTAAATATCTTTTTCTTTCCAACCCAAATTCTTCCAGGGTCACTGTACACCTGGTTGATCTTGTAGCAGCTTTTATCTAAATGGAAATAATTCACCTCCTTCCCTGTATTTATTGCTTAAATGTCATCCAACCCTCTCTCAGTCTTCTGTTAACACAGCTACACAAGACAGGCTATTTAATCTGCCCTTAAGAAATGGAGAGAATCATCTCTTGTTTCTGAGTAGCCCTTTTCCCATTTGTCTGTTTAAAAATCATCCTTTTGAGAGGCAGGTGATGAGAAGTGCCCGCTGACAGCTCAGTGAGGCTGTTGGTGCCTTTGCCAGCACCGGGGCCTTCTCTGCCACTGTGGAAAACATTCCACCTGCCCCCTCTGGGATCTGCTGTCACCTCCTCCCTGGCTGCCGACCGCAGGAGGCTAAGCAGCAGCAGCGGGGGGTTTTGCAGTGCACCCACACCACCCTCCTCCCCATCCCTTGATACCACCTCAGCCCATGGTAACAGACCTTCTTCTTTGACCCCAGGTGAGTTTTTCCCATCACATTTCATACTTTTACTTGCCCCAGGGCTACCTAATTCTTCCTATGAAATAGGTCATCCATTATAAACGCAGGCCTTGCCTTGCACCATAGACATGAAGGGAGATGGGCTCATTTGTGATTTGAGATACGTGCTGGTATCACCCCTACCAACTGATGATCTTGTACTGTCCTCTTCACCCAAGTCCTTACACCGTTTATAATTCTTGCGGTACATCCCAGCTTTACAATCAAATCTGTGTGAGTCACTTTACTAAATTCTTCTGTAGAGGTGAGGCCGACCAATCTATGCTATCGACTGGAATAACCTTTGTTGCAGCACTTCCCATGTGTATGCATTTGTACATAACAACTGGCTATTTCTGTGATCCCATTTTCTGATTCTTTTCCGTGAACATGATGGGTTTTGTTATCTGCCTAACTTTACCCCTGCTCATTGATAAAATATAACAAAGGAGATGAAAAATACTTGCCATGTATGCTAGCAAGGAAAAGGAAATGGCTCTACGTATCAGGAGATACAAGATCTGACATGGTTTAACCTATTGGGTGTGTCTTCTTGTTGTCCCCTTTCTTCTGGTTAAGAGGTGGCCGCACAGAGCCTGGACATGCTGCTCCCCAGGAGAGCAACGCCTTTTTTTCATGCAACTTCCAACCAGTCCCCAAATCCAAATGCTAGTGCTCAAGAGTTAAATGAGACATCCCCCCGTCTCCGTAAGAGAAGTGCAGACAAGCGAGCCTCACCTCCCCTTGCCTGTGAGAAGGGATGCTGCCCTGGGCCAGGGCTGGCTGGTGGCCACCTGCCTTACCATGGCTTGGCAGGAAGGATGGCAGATGGTCTGGAAATCAAACCTCCTTCCATGCCGGCCTATCCCCTTGCCACAGTCATTAATAAAAGCGCTTATGACAGTTTTCTCAAAAAGGTCAAACGTATAGGCTGGCTAACAGGTAACACCGATTCATTTTTTCCCCCAGTAATTTAACATTGCCATTTGCTGGCTTTGCAGGTCTGCCAGCTCACCGCAGAATTCGCCCCCCACAGAAGGCAGCTGCGGCTCCCTGCTCGTGCTGCTTCAATCATTTCCTCCTTGGGGTGGGAGGGTTGTTTGTTTGTTTGTTTGTTTGTTTAATCATCTCCTGCTCTGTTGTGCCGAGCTCTTTCTCAGTGCCTTGCACTCCCCCACTCTGTTCCAGTGCCTGCTGTTATTCCTGGCATCCAAATCAATGCTAACTGGTATATAATCAGCCTGTGTTTTACCGACCAACATTTGTTCCACTGTCAACTTTCATTTCAGCTTCTGCTCTGATGCCAGTTACTGTTCTGCTCTCCCGTGTGGAGCTCTGATTGCTTTGCTGGGTGCTGAATACCACTCTTTGGGCCACTTCTAATTATTTCTGTGTCCATATCCATGCAGCTTGTTGCCCAGTGGTGCATTCTCGCTTCTTGCTAATCCGTATACTTCGTCCACTTCTTCTCTCCATCTGCATGTCCTGCCTTCTGGCTTCTACCTACCCTCTTGTATTTGCAGGCTCACGTGATTGTAATTCTGTACAGAATATTTCTTCATTTTAAGCCTAACATGGTAAAATATTAAATAAATTGCTCCTGAGAGGCACACTTGTACATTATCAGATGCCAATTTGAGTGTTACGGCATAGAGCTACTTCATTACTTTCTGCCTGTGATAATCAAGATGCTAAAAACCTATTTCACTCAATCCCTGCTTTTCCAAATTTGTATTTTATTGATCAGTAGAAGCATGTATTGTGCTGAACAAACAGAAATGTAGCTACCTGGGCCTTTATCTACATATTGTCCATGCTATGGTGGAACTCGATGGTATATGTCAAGCTTTGATTTTTGTGAATAAGAGACAACAATTAAAATAATCTTAAAGAAAAGCTGTCTTCTCAGGGTCACAATTCCTGCTCGCCCACTCATAGCTTTGTCAGTCACCTTTTCACACCACCTGCCAAAGTCACCTTTGAAAATGGCCCTCAGCCCCCACAGGTAGCTCCACCAGGTGCAGCAGGTTTCTCCTCTCCCAGGCCACAGGAGTGACCAGCGAGTCTGGGCAGCCATAACGCAGTGGCCACACAGGGTCCACCCTGCCACAGGTGGGGATACCCGGTGAAAGCCCTGGAGATCTAAGAATAATCAGATGTTGAGGGGCTAGGAGGGCTTGCGTGGACATTTCACAAACACTTTAAACATCTAAAAAAGATCTTCAGTCCTTTCGTGCCACTCACAGCAAAATTTCTTAACATTTTATCCTAAATGCCAGTCCCTTTGTTGTTTGTCCCAACCCCCGAGACCATGTCCAAGCCTTGTGACAGTGATGTTCACTGATGGGTATATCCATATACAGTGATAGGCATATTCACTCCTTTTTGCGGAGCAGGGTGCAACAGGGAAATACTGCATTTCTTTGGTATGAAGTACAGCCTGGAGACTGCAAACTCCGTGCACGAATTTATTGTGCCTAGATAGATAGCAGTTATTAACAAAACCGGTGTCAAGCAGGGTGTTAGACCCGTGGTTAATGCGGCAGCAGAAGTGGAGTAATGCAGGTAAAGCAGGTGGGTTTGTGTATCACCTATTCTAGTCTCTAGGAGTCCTTCTTCTCCAACATCACGTAGCTGATTGATGCGTTCCAGGCAAACTGGAGGACGTGGCATTTCATCATCTGGCATATGGGAAAAGTCTGTTTGAAAGAGCTGAACAGCCAGGAAGGACTCACACCAGAGAATGAGAGTAGAAAAGCTGAGTATAAATTGGGTTTTTTTTAAAGTTTCCCAATTTAAGAAGCAATGAGCTACAACACTAATAATCAAAGAAGAAGAATCACGATTCTTTCCTTTTAATGTTGTGAATAAGGAGTGAACAGAGGATAAAATATTCTAAAAGAGATAAGACGCAGCAGTTCATTTAAAAATAATTAAGGACGACAGCCTGGATCCCAAGATAAGGAAAATGAGGATACAAAAGGAATCATCATCTCAGTAAGAATCTGGCAGTTCTTTTGTGTGGCCTGATGTGTTTTCAAAACTAGACAATATTGTCTGTTGGGCAAATACCAATGGAGAGTAAACATAGCTGTATTTTTTTGCAACAGAAAAAGTAGATACTACTTTAAAGACGGAGTTATTATTCCTCAATGGACCAAATCCTGCCCCCAAATCATACTCAATGCTATCTTCTAGATGTTGTCATTTTCTTTTAGCTAAACATGCTTGCTAACTTTACTGGATTAAATGTGAGTGAACAGGCACAGAGCGATCTGTTGAACTCCTTAAGGGAAAAAGTACATCCTCTGGGGTTCAGGCAGCTCTCCCTTTAGCTGAGGCCAAGCAGCTGAGGCAGGTGACAGCAATCAGTGGCTGGGTGGGGTGAGGTACGTGGTTTGAAGGGCAAGAGCTTCTCCTCTGCAGAGGGTCAGGCTAGATAAAAAAGAGTATCACAAGAATCTAAGCAACACACATAGGAAAAACACCTGGTAAAACAAGTCCTGGCAGCTTTAGCTACGGAGTGAGGACTTGCAGGGGAGAGTGATGGTGGCTATTAGTGCTGGTGGGTGCAGGAGGTGGTAGCAGCCTTGCAGGCAGCCTATCTAGGTCAGCGCATCCATCTCTGTGCAACAGCTCTGGCCTGACTCCTGGAGAAAGGTTAGACCCAAGCCTGTGTCTTCTTTCCCCACTCCAGGGCCAGAGCTGTGGAGCTTCTGGCCTGATCTGAGGGTGCAGGGGCNGCTGTGCTGGGAGCAAATGCGAGCAGTTTTCTTTTTAGACTCTTGTAAGTGCTGTTTGGAGATCTAGAGAAAAAGGCTGAACTGCCCTGGGACTAAAGGCTGAGTTTCCTATCTGAGGGGAAATAGCAAGGCAAGGATAAAACCCTTGTTACAAGAATAGCCAAATATATTCCTTTGATCTAGCTGGGTTTAAACCTCATCCATATGTTTATTAGCCTCCTCTTATCTGAGCCATATGCCTGCTTGCAGCTGCATTTCCCTTATCACACAGCAGTGGAAAGGGCTAAAAATGCCTAAAAAGCGTGTCACTCTTTCATATGCTTCATAAACTCCCAGCTGTCACCCATATCACTGTCATAAGTCTGTAACTGCCATAAGGCCTCCTGGCTTTCCACTTGATTACTACTCCTTTCTCCTCCTAGGCTTTCCTTCAGCCCTATCCTCCCTCTATTCTGACCACCTCCTGCTGCAACATCCCCTTCTGGAGGCTCCTGGGCTCTTGTTTCCTCTCTCCCTGCTCAGTTCGCCAACTGAATGATTGCTTTAAAATCCACTGGCATACCAAAGTGTCTATGTGGTGAGTCTCTGGCACCTTTAGAAGCCCAGCTGCTCAAGGAAAGGAATCACCCCATTGTGATGCCCGCAAATGCCAAACAGCTGACTGCTGCAGAGTGTCAGGGGTTAGGGATGAATGCTGATGAAGTTCCAAAAACTGAGGCAACTTTCGTCAGAGACTGCACTTATTTGGAAGAGATTTTTGCATGGGGACATCCCCTCAAGCCTGTGGGGAGGTGGAGGTATATGTTGATGCCCTGGACAGCTGTGTTGCTGTCCATACGCACCTGTAATGATGTGAACTCCGTTTGATCTCATAAGGCCAGTGCTTGATCAATTTAGGTCAAGTGAAGACTCCCATAGCAATTGTGTTTCCTGCATGCAACAATTCAAACGCATTTCTTGCTTGGTGCCAATCTGTAAAAGTAGGACATGAGAAACCATTTTACGTGGTGAGAAGAAGGTGATTGTCTAGGGATGAGGCATAAGAGCACAGAAAAGAGCGGACACCCCAGCCAGGTTGAGTCTGAGCTGGTATGAAAACCTTACTCACGCAGTGGCTCGTGGAGTATGTGGATGTGAGCTGAGGCTCTGCTTGACCCCACAGCCAAGCAGGAGCTATCGCTATGAAGGGGGGCACAGGACCTGAGCACACCAGATAAGGGGCCGGTCCACAGCTTATGCTTCTCTTTTTTCCTGAAGAAAGTGTATACCTCTTGGCCAAAGGTGCTTGGTCTGTCACTACATCCTGGCAGGGGGTGTCCTCTCAAGCCAAAGCACCGAGGTCAGGCTCTGGTGCTGCTCCTGGGGGCTCAACATAGGGCATGATAGAAAATTCCACTCAAAATAAGGGTTTGAGACTTTTTGGAGGTGCCCTGTATGGAATTAGGGTTTGGGGACTTGTAGTTGCAATTACAGGCCTCCACCTGTCTGCAGCCCTTCTCTTTGGTATGTTTTCCTTAACGGGGATCTCATGCCTTGTCTACATCTCATGTGGCCTCAGTTGAGGACAGCTACGGCTTGAAGGAAGTCGTGATATTGGCAAGGCTCTCCTCTCTGCCCACAAGGCCAGGATGCTCCACGTGGCACCTCACACCAAGCACACCTGGAAGAGGAGTCAGGGGATTATTTTGTTTTTCTGCTATCACACCAAACTTCACTGAGGGAATTGCCTGAGAGATGCAGAATTGCAGTTTTTGTGTGTTTGATTTGTCAAACCAGCCTTCGCATGACTGGACTGGGAAAGGATCACACTGCGTGGCTGCAGCCTGCCAGAGTTTTTGCTTCTGAGTTTATCCTTAGCTGGCTGTCAGCTCCAAACGCATCAATTTTATTTATTTTTTTTCCATCTAATAGATTTTTTTTAATGTCCCAAAATTCCTTCATGGGTGAATTAACAGAGTGATCCACCGGCTCAAGTAGAGACTGATAGTTGCCTGCACCCCCAGGAGTTCTCTGTATTGTTGAAGTTTCATTTCTGTCTGCTAACCAGGGAAAGTATTTGGCAGGAAATAATGTGGAGAGGAGCACACGCATGTGAAAAGAGGACAAGGGCGCAGACACAAGAGAGACTGACACAACTCCTGTGTACTGCTTTACTGAGGGAAGTAACTCCAGAAAGTGCCCAGTTCTGGCAAATCCCTCAACCTTCCCTGAGCAGTATAGTAATGAAGGAAAACGAGTGGGACAGGGCACAGCCAGAACACCAAGGTGTTGCTGGAGCGCGGACGTGGTCCTCTTGGCTATGCTCAGCAAAAGGCTGCTACAAAGGACAATCTGGCAGAAAAAGCATAAACAGGCTTAGACCAATAGTCTGAAATAACGGAAACTACTTCTAAACACTTCTTCTTGCACTAAATCTTCATTAAAATGAAATAAACAAAATAAAGTTGGGTGAATGTTAGGAAGATTTATTAGGAGCACTGATAATAAAGTGGTGTTCAGTCCATCCTCCAGCCCCTTCCAGGTTGGCATTCAAGGACACCCTGTGGACCCCTTTGACAAGGGAAGCAAGCCAGATGCACGCAGCATGGTTACAAAACTAGGTTTATTGTCCTGCTCCAGGCTCTGTGGATCAGCTGCACGGATGTTTGGCAGGTAAACCACAGAGCCCCAATCACAGGAGTTGTTTTACCTAGCAATCCCTTTTCATTCCTTCTCCTTTCTCAAATAACCAACCTGCCTGTATTTTATCTTTCCCCATGGGCCCCAGCTTTGCTGATTTGGCCTCGGTGACAGCCAATCAACCAGCATCTCCTATCTCTTGAGGTTTCACCTGAAGGGAGTTCCCAATGCTCCTGTTTTCTCTCTGAAGTGCCTGGTAGTTTTTTCCAGTTCCTGTTTGATTGGTGCAGTCCCAGGTGTGGCTGGCCAGCTGTTTTCCCCCTTCCATCCTCTGCCATGTTTGGCTCTTTTCCACATTGTTTTCCTAGTGGATCAGCTTTAGGGCTGGCCACCTGTATGCAGACCTTAACAGCCAATACTTCCTTCTAAAGACTGCAGAATATAAACCCTTCATGGCTGTATTCATGTTTGATGCTTTCAAAAATGGTGCTTTCCATTCTCTTTTCTACCAAAAAATAGGGCTGAGTGAAAGGAAAAAAGGCAAAGAAATTCTAAATCCTCTGAATTTCAGATGTATCATTGCAGTCTCTCACAAGCTGTTCAGCTGGCATGAACAGTACACCCAGCTTCAAGGTTTCACACGTTTGTAATTCTTTTGGCTGAAAAATACTTGCCTTCAAACCTCAATCATACTTCATAATAAATATCTGGTGCTCATTGGAAGAAGTAAGGCCTTTTCAGGCACTATCAACTGGGAGCTTTCATCACACCAGTGGCTGGGCTATTAGCTTTTTGCGCCCTGTGTTTGCTATGGGACTAATTGTACCTCGCCTTGTCAGAGAGATCACCTGGGCTCCCAGGTGCCAACAGCAGCAGAGTTTTGGTTTTTGATCTTGGAGACAGTAAGTGAGAAAGCATTCTTGTCGGGCTCTCTGCCCAAGTTTGTAGCAACATGAAATGTTAATTTATGTTCTGAAGTGTTTGGGCACGAGTGTTGCATGAAGTGTTGGCAGAGCTGGGGTGAAGTCCTGTGGGAGCACCAGCCTTCAAATGCTGAGCATGCAGCCGAGGGAAGCAGGAGAGGAGAAGGACAAGACAGGATGGGGCACCAATGGATGAAAGACGAGTCAGGGACCATGCCAAAAGGAGCCACAAAAGAGGAGACAGACACGTAGACAAGGGGTATTGTTTTGACCTTTTGTAACTGACGTGGAGAAAAAGACTTTTATCCTCTACAATTTACTGTTGCTGGTGACAGCTTCTGAAAGAGAAGTCCATAAATTATGTTGTTTTTCTTAGTGGGAAGATGCAGTTTTGAGGGGGAAATCTTGCAAACCCCGTGTTCTAAGCCCCTGTGAGAGGCAGCTCTCTGGCAATGAAACGCTGACATCAGGCGAGCAGCTGCCTCCACACACTGAGTCCCCCCTGAATCACTGCTCTGAGACTGTGACGGCTCTTAGGAACTGACAAAGAGGGGCCTCATTTTAGAATTACCATACGTAACAGCTTAGTAAACGTGGGGTGTTTGCTCCTGCAAGCCATAAAGAGAACCGTAAATAAAAAGTTTTGCCTGCCTGCATGGGCGGTACCTCGTGAGCATCCACCATCACCTGGGTCCTTCCCCGGGTGACATATTGCAAAGCCTACTTGGGACTCCTTCACCCATGGCATTAGCTGTACTACTTTGTCTGTGCAAGAGCTGACACACCTCGTTTTGCTGTGCAGACAAACCCTTTAATTTATACCCCCTGTTTTCTGATGTAATGCTTAAAGAGAGCACTTAACAGTCAAACACATCACTTCTAAAGAGGTAGGAATTAGGCTTCAAAGCTAGAGGTCATACCTAGATGATGTGGCACTTGGGCTGTGAAAGGGATGGCACTCACTTGTGTAATGCAAATAGTGCAATCCTTTGTGGCTCTCCCAGCACTACTAGTTTGCCTAGAAGATCTGAATTAGTTCAAGTGTCACCATGTCCCCAGCACATCTGTTATAGAGCTATGTAATTATCATGTATTACAAGCTTGTATGGAAGTACAAGCTGTAATGGAAGTGCTCTAAATGGAGAAATCCTACCTCTCTGAAGCTGACCATACAATGAACGGATGGTCTGACACTTTAATTTCTCTTGATCCTCCACCTGTAAAAAGAGAGAGAAAGTGAAAGTCCCCCAACACCAGATTGCTGTGACAGGAAATGTACACCTATTTATTATGTTTTCAGACAATTACAGTGTGAGTGCGCAGAAAAGTGCAGGAGAAGCAACAATTCTCCTGTCACAAAAGAACAGAAATACCGTGTGGTTAGACAAGACAATGAAGGTGAGATAAAACACTGAAGAGCTGTATTAAGCAAGTTTCTACTTTGTTCAGTTTACAAATGGGTCCAAGAGAGGAAAGCAAAACAAAAAGCAAAAAGAATCCTGTAATCCAATACATTGTTTGAACAAATGACCTCAGTTGCAGTGTCTCCAAATAGTTCAACCAATATTACCAGACCATTAACGTCATAGGGTGTGTTTTATTATACTCATAATCCAAGAAAAAGGAAGGAAAAAAGAGATTTGTCACAGACGTATTCGGTACAAATACTCTAGAAAGGTAAAAGGCTGACATGCCAGGAGGTGGCCCCTCTTTAATTTATGGCACTCCTCCTAGGACTGAATAGTGTCTGCGCTGGCAACACTGTGCAGTATGCTACACACTTGGCATGATGGCTAAAAGAAAGGCTGTAAGTAAAAGTGATACAGCTGAAGCAACAGCTAAACAGCATCTTGGAAACTGTTTTTGGTGTGGGAAAGCGTATCTTTTGAGCAGCAGGACCTAATCCACAGAAGGGGTAGGGGAAGAGGCAAGGACTAGTTGGATGTGGGTCTGGTTTGTCTATTCATCACTCAGCTTCCCTGTACGGCCAGCATCACACAAGGCAGATGCTCTCATACAGAGGGTCATCATCTGCTTTCTAACACCTGGGTGCAATTGATAATGGATTGGGGTTCCTCCTCCTGGTTTAATGACTGAACAAAGGGGAAAAAAAAAAAAGTACTTGAATCCAAAGGAGAAGTTCAAGTTTGTGGGTTGTTGGCAAGGCTGTTTGGTATGAAAAGTAATCCTGTTGCGAGGGGAAGCTCTTAAACAACCCTTTTGTTTATCAAGTGTTAGCACGTATTAGGACAGTTATAAATTTGATCTTTTCAAATTAATTGACGGGTTCTTTTAAGAATATACTTTTAAAAAGTAATTGTTTCTGAAACAAATAATGTTCTTAATCCCATTTATATTTTTTCTAATGCATTCAAATCCAGCCACTTAATTTGACAAATTTGAAGTTCTTCTAGTGCGGTAAAAAAAAAAAAGGAGATGAAAACATACAGCTGATGTAAAAAACTGGAAATAAATAGCCAGAAACTGTGCTCATGCGTGTCTAGTGTATAACATGGCATGTGAAAATGGGATTTATAAATCCCATTAGCTCTTGAAAGGAAGACCTTCCAGGATTGCAGTTTCCTCTGCAAACTTTATTATATATATCACATCTACAAATTTTCAAGTGCTGCAAGTGAGAAAGTAGCCTGCAGACCACTTGTGGTTTTCAGAAGTCTAAATTAGCTGTCAAGTGCCTAATGAAGATTTTCAATGACAAACTCGGATAAACAAATTGCTCTGTATAATTATATGTGGAAGCTCTTTCATAAGCCTCCCTTCCACTGATATAGAAAAAGAAATCCAGTAACAGTTGTACACACACAGTTTCCATAAACTGAATACGATATGCCAGCACGTTATGACTTTGACTTAAATCTGGATCTATTAATGTATTGGAATCGCTTTTTTTTTTTTTTTTTGTTTAATACACATTCTCCAAGCAAAAAGGGAAAAATAATGGGCTTCCACTGAACCCCTGACTGGTGAAAGGCAGAAGGAATTTTGCATAGGGTGTGATGTAATCTGCTGTAATTATCGACAAATTGAAAGGGAAGGGTAGAGCAGTGATGGGACTTGCTGCCAGGGAGTCTGCCAGGGTTCCCAAATCAGAGGAAGGACTAGATAAACAGCTCCTTCATATCTAAGAAGGGATCTGCATTACAAAGGGTAATTTAAAGTCTAAAAACATATACCAAAGGGCCATCCCTGCCAATGGCAGAATACCTGTCAAGTTTCTAAATACGATTTTTCCAAACAAGGTAGTGCCACTGGCTCAGGATTATTCTGTGTCTGCTAGATAGAATTATCTCTAAAAAATGTTTGTAGTTTAATGATTAATTCCTACAGCTACCTATGAGCAAGGCATGATCACAATACAGCTTCATAGAGGAAAAGAATGTGGTTTTGGAACAAATAAGAAAAGCTCACTGCTAGTGTTCAAAAGGCAAACGTGCTTCAGGGAAAGTGAGTGGGAGAGGATTATGTCACAAAATATCTATGTTGATAAAGGTTTTTAAAATTTTTTTTGGTATCTAAAAAGTGTAATTAATTTGGATTGATAGTATGTCTACAAGTACATATTTAACATATATCAATATAACTATTAACATATATACTTTATATATATTTGTATGAATATATATGTCTTTGCTATTTTTTCCCTCCATCTTAAAGATATTTGCATAATGGAAGTATGAACAGAGGGAGTATTTAGTCAAGATACTAAACTGACAGACACCGCTATGGACCTGTCTTGTGTTCTGTAAACAGTATTTAATTAGAAAAACCCCAACAACGGCAGCCTGTGATCAATCAATCTTAAAGATAAAAAGTGGGACTGAAATCTGATTAATTAATAGATTTTTATTTTGCCTCCCTAGTGGAAGGGAATCACGCAGTCCGCTGCGTGATTGTGTGCTGTAGCACCACTCAAATACCCATTTGTGACAATAAAGAATCTGCCTGGCACTGTGTCAAAGGACACATAAAGGGGGGAATATCACATTAGCAGAAATGGTGCGTTGTTTCTGTGCAGGATAATAATACCACCACTGCAGAAATATAACCACCTGCTCTAGGGTCTTTCTTAGCACGCTTTGTGCAAAAGGATTCAAGAAATATTTTTAAATGGTAGAAAAAGAATATAAAAATTTAATCTATTTCCTTACTGCAGTTGAAAGTTAAGAGGGGACTTGATCATGACCCACATATATGTGAATAAGAGATGGATTTGAATGTTTCGGGAGAAAAGCACAAAGAAGAAACCTTCGGTGCTTTCATGATGAAATGTCACATCTCTGTACTCCCTGATTAGTTTTAATTCAGATAACTTCTGCAACTTAGCCTGTAATCTACTAATACAGATGAGAAGCAATTCTGAAATCCTCTTCTTATCTCATGATTGTTCAAAGAAATATTAAGCTGTTAAAGTAAAGACATCATGAATTAGGTAAACAGAAGCATCCAAATATAAAAATAATTTATCTGTCCAGTTTAGAGCATGGTCTCCAAAGACCATGCTTTAATTCTTGGTCTTGTTCAAACATCATAAATTAGGTTCAGTTCTGGCCAAAGCTAAGCTGTCGTCCCCCTGGCTGAAGTGTTTCCCTGTACTCTTAAAAGCTCTGTTTCAGGGATTTATGATCTGAGACTTGGGGAAATGCTGGTATAGAAAAGGTGCAAGTAAATTCGTCAGCTCCGTCAAGAAGTAGAATTTTCAGAAATCTCTTTGTGTCACTAAGACCTCTTGTTTAAAGTCTGTTTTGGAGTTGTGTAGGTAAATGAACAACGTACAGATGAAAATCTGATATTTTTTTTTTTATTGTTCTCTTCTGTGGTGAACAATTGAGTCTTGCTCCCTGTAGAATCAATGTTTGCAGTGTGGAACAAAGACAGAAATTAGGGTAAGAGAAGCATAATAATAGGAAACGTTATTTTTAAACACTCCAGTACTATTTTCTGTCTAATTACAGGACCATGGAAGGATGAAATAGTGTTCAGAGCCGCACCCTGCTGTGCTGCGTGAAGAAGCATGCTGGTAAATGCAGGGTTATTTCCCATGACAGACTGCTAGATGAAGGATTATGCCCTGTGATGGTAGTGAAAAAATCGATCTGTGAGCAAACTGGATGACCAGTGATAGATTTGGCTGGGCCCTGGCTGTCCTGGATGTGCAGCAGGAACCACAACAACATGGGGAAAGCAAGGAAGGGGGAGGCATTGTAGGAAAAATCCTTTGGGAAATACTGAAACCATGACAGAGCAAGACAAGTAACTCAGTCTGTTCTGAAAGGAGACCAAGTGCCTGAGAGTTAAGGAGGCCTCAAAGTTTTATTTACTGTAAACATATACTTGCCCAGGGCTGGGGTCATTGCAGAGTGGGTCTGCAGAGACAGCTTGGAGAAGTAGGGGGCAGATGGGTCCTCATAAAATATTATCACCGGGGCAGTAATTAGCAGGAATCTGCAAGTGGAAGACTTTTCCAAGGAAAAGGGGGAGAAACTTGAAATAAATTATTAGGTCAAGAGGGAATGGTTATTAAAGATTGGTTTGTGTGGCTAGGCCTGCAGGCTGGAGGCCACAGAGAAGTCCCTAGAGACATGCTGGTAAATTCTGTAACATCTGGATGAAGAAGTAATGCAAACCCAACTGGTGTCTTATTTGTCTGGAAATGGGATTACTTTTGCATTTACCTCTCCTTGACACCACCAGCTTCCCTGTACAGTGTTTAACCCATTCACTCTCTTCTTAGTCATCTCAAAAGAACTTTAAAACCAATAGCAGTTCAGATAGCTCTACAAAATTGTCCCCAAAATGTCCCACTATAGATTCTAAACATAATACGTACTTTGTCTTAGTCAGATGCAAGGAAAATAAATCCAAGCAACTCAAAAGATTGCTGTAGGTTGTTTTCATTAAAGGTAAACTGTACATCTCTGATGTGGCTCAATCTGGCAGAAAGTTCTGTTTTCTGCCATATATAAACTAGAGGGTCATTGAATATACTTTTTTGGCTCAGTTTGAAGGCTCATTTTTAGATGTTTTAGGCTCAAATTTATCCTTTTAGCAGGTATACAGCAGTCAGCATGATTATTTGTGGCCAGGATCACTTCTCTACGTAGAGAAATGTTTTCTGAAAGAATAGAGCAGATTATCAGCCTTGTCTCACGTGGAAGTGCTAGCTATTCATTACACATTTTCAGTCTGATACATATGATCCGATGCTAATTAAGCCCCTACTACCTGTGCTTCTGTGAAAAGTGACTCCCTGATGTTTCTTGCTGTCTTTCATTTGCAGTTATGTGAACTCAAAGGAATTGTTTTTTTTCTCTTTCTTTTATATCATACAATTTATATTCTTAACTTGCACAATGGTTATCTGCAGAACTGACATGATTGCTCTGAAAATTGCACCTATCTCATGAAAGCTACAATTGATTTTAAAATGGTGCCTATTCTCACTTCCTGTGATTCCAGAGGAGACTTGAATACACTAAACTTTGTCTAAATTTGCTGGGCATCTCTGTAGAAGTATTTCATTCAATGAAAGCTGTGGTTTTCATTTTCAAATTTTAATAAGTCTATGACCTCCCATGATATCAGCTTGGATCTCCTGTTGAAACTAATGGGAGTTTTGAGAGTAATGGCTTCCTAAGAGCACCCCTGTGCAACGGCTTCCCTGCAGCTTGTGAAGACGGCTCTGAGTTGTATTAACACCCACAGTGCACAAATAAATACTGTCTGATACAGCGTTTCTGTACAAATTGGCTCTAAACCACACCAGAGGCAGTCCTGGTTGCCTACCGTATTTCAGATCTTCAGTCTCCTTTGTTCTATTCTTGTCCCTAGCCTCAGCAGCTATAAACTGCTGTGAGCCAGTAAAATGGGTTCATCTAAGCCCACCTGGATATGTGAGTCTAACAGTTTTGCAGGAGAGCTCAGGCCCCACACACAGTAATTCAACGTGGCTCCCTGATGTCTTGTAGAAAAGTCTTACCTGCCAGGAAGCCCTGTGAAGTCTTCTCGTCGTGTTAGATCCTACACTTTGTGATCCCAGACTGGGGGCTGGGGAGTAATTAAAAACCTAGCAACTGGATTTATTACTCAGTTGACAGAGCCACTGACACACTTGATCAAAATCTCCTGGCAAGCTCAGCTTTGCTATATTTTTCCCGCTATCAATGCATGGCAAAATGAGGTCTCTATACTTTAGCTTTGCCTCAGGCTTAGTGTGTCTCTGGTAAATGTTGTGCTGCAGTTGCAGCCTGAGTTGCAAATGCACTGCTGTTCTGCTACAGCTGAGGTATTTTTCCTCTAGTCAGTTGCACTGGTATTTTGATGCAGTCTTCAAACGTGCAGTGTTTGCTGTCTTCTTGCTGGTTGCTGTCTTCTTGCTTGTTGTATGTCTTCTGGGATGGTTATTTTTTTTGGCTAGCCCCTTCATGAAGGTCAAAATTGCTTTTCTCATACCGTTTTTTTTTGCATGCTGTTGCAACAGTCGTCTACATGAATGCTGTCTTTGCAGGGACTATGATCCTTTGCTTGCCAGCCCAGCTTAACTGCAAACTGTTAGCAATAGGTATTTTGTGTTTGCTAGATCAAATTCCAGGTGTGGCTGTAATGTAACAGCTGTATCTGGAAAGATCTGTCCCCTTTAGTCATAATTAGAGCTGCACAGTACAGCTGTGTGTGTAAATTTGCTGCAGTAGGGTCCAAACACTGTATTGATTGGACCATTTGACAACAGGTATATTCCTTCCTGTAATGTAGGTAATATTGGAGGTCTCCCCATAGAAATGTGGGGTGGTCCAGATAGGCAAGTGATACCAGGACATCTAGAGAAGCAAAACTGTTGTTGCAATGAGAACTTCTGCACTGGTGGGACATGGTGACAGCTTTTGGTTGAGGAAACCTTGCTGAACCTCTGCTTGCCTTTCAGAACCTTGACTAGGGAAAAAGGCTAAGTCCAATGTGGAAAGATTCTTCTGACATTTGAGCTTCTTATCCACCAGAGACTGTCTTATCTCCTGCTGCCAGATGTAGTGCTCTGAGCCCACCAGGCTCCGGTCTCAGCTCCGTGTATGAGGCAACACACTCTGACCAGTCTTTTCTATCCCTGTGCTACTTGAGAATGCCAAAGAGACTGCACTGGGCATAGTCTTGAGTGACTGGTAGGTTCAAGGAAAACACTAAAATAATTTCTGTGGTTTATCATCTTAGGATCTACACAAGAGGGGAAAAATATTTTGGAATAAAACTCACATTAGAGTACACTTTGTACTACTGTATATACTTCAGGGGTCTGGAGGAGCTTTGCTGTTGCTCTTTGGTTGTATTACATCTTTTCTCTCTTAGGATTATCAAGCATACACTGAATGGACAGCCAAGGTACTGCATGAGCTTGAAGAAGAAATAACTTACATAGTATATGAATTACTAGGAGCAATTGTTGCAACTGTTTGCAACACACGGGACCAGATTTCTGGGTGAATGTGCACTTTCCAAAACAAAAGCCTATTGAAAGTTAGCCAAATGTCTGTAAAGATTTCTGTTAATATTATACGTACAGTATTCTGCAAGAATTATGTAGCAATAGGATAAATAGGTTTTTTTTTTAAAAGATTTATCAAATTAAAGTGTTTGCAATTGAAAAGAGCCTTAAAATCAGAATAGTATTTCTAGCTTTTGTGAACATACTGAAGTGAAACCAATAATGTAGCATAGATTTCTGCTTTTCTCATGAAAAAATATTACTGATAAATCTTTCACAAGTTGTAGACTGCAATGTATGTGGGTTTTAAAGCTCTGTCTGCTAGTGCATTCTTCAACAGCTTAGACTTTGGACAGCTAATTTAGTTTCAACAGCAGCAAATTGGTAAAGTTAGTCTGGCCTGAAACTGGTGATTTGAAACAGATAAAGAAAATAATTTATTTCATAGATTTATTGTGATTATTACAAAAAGAATATTGCCAGTCTTGTTGTCTTGGACTTAATATTTTTTATTGCTTCTATTTAACAGTTCATTTTTTTTTATTTATATGAATTCTGTTTTCTGAAGTAAAGCAGAATGACGATGTTCATTTTAAGTATTTAGGTCCAAAGAAATAAGTAAGGATCCATGACCTCTGTCTGCTTAATCAGGTTTTTAGTCATCTTTCATATCTTCCTCTGTTTTCTTTTCCTTAAGGTAAGATCATTACCTCCCACTGGCTTAAAAGACTTACTGGTCTTGGAAATGTGGAGGGCTGCATTCAGGAAAGCCAGAGAGTGCACAGTCTCAAAAAGGCTTATGAGGAAAAGCTACGTATGAAGGCATAATCTTTACTTTCTGATTCAGGTTAAGGCTAATCAAAAAGCTTTACATGCGATTTGTTTTTATCTACGTACCGGTTTGACGGGCAGTTCTTATAAACTTGCCTTACCCTCTGCAATGTGAGTTAGAGCCCACTGAAGTCAGGGGAGGTTGGAACAGAGCTAGTATGGATCAGGGGATTGTGGAAGAAAAAGCAGTGTCTGGCATGAGTTTGCCAGGTGAGCAGTACAGATCTTGTTGCTTGAAAATCTGGGTGCATTTTGTTATTGCACAGCTCCCCTATTTTCCCCCCCAAAGTATCATTGAAATAAAGACTACATTAAGGCATCCAAAACCAACACAACACATCAAGTATTACAATCTCGCAGTCTGTCACAATGCCAAGGCTTCCTATATGTTGGTGTTTGGCTTGCGAAAGTAACACTATCAGAATGCACTTTTCTAGCAGCACAGAAGCTACTGATGCTGCAAAAAAGCTGAAGAAAATGAACAAAGGGCTACCTTAAGGGTAGTTTTCAGTACACTGCTGGTCCCAGGCTAGATTAGAAAGTATTGTTCAGGGAAAACAAAATAGCTGGCAGCTATAGCAGCTCCTCCATACTGCTCACATCAGTGCCTTCAAGGAGAAATTCATATTTTTGTGGCGTTAGAGAGCTCTAATCCATAAACTCTGTGGTCTCCATGTCCATAATATTAACCCAATGAAACATGCAGAAGGGCAATCCAGAACATAGAGGGACCTCTGCACAGTACTACAGGGCTTTTCTGGTTTTAAGGGCTACCTAGCCGAGCTAGTACGACTAGCCTGGCTTTTTAAGAGCGCTGGGTGAGTGCGGGTGCTAACACCATTTGCAGCTCAACACTTGGACAAATCGACCCCTGGATCACATCAAGCAGAGCTTATTAGTGCCTGCAGAGAGTGACTTGGGGGTGACTCGGGGCACTTCACAGAGTCATCTGTGGCTGAGGCAGTGATAGAAAAATTGTATCCTGGGCAGCATTAATCTGCCTTGACCATGAGCTCATCCTTTCTGACTCATCCACTGTGTGCTTTCCAGTTCCTACAACAGGCACAGGGATTGTTTTTAGTCCTTTTCCTTGCACAGCCTTGATTCACTCCACGAGCACCTCCATCCTGTGATCTGAAGAAGGAAGGTCCTGTGCACAGCCCTGCCTGTCAACACGTGCCACAGCCCACAATAAAGTGTGTATATAATAAAGCACACCACGGTAAGGCTTCTAGGGCAATATTAATTCTCCCACTTCTTGATTTCCAAACACTTTTCTTTCCAGCCCTCCATTCTTGTATTTTTTCTGGTGTATAATCATTTTAAGTGCAATGTCTCACCTTCCCATACTGAACAGTCACTGCTGCATAGGTAGGAAAAAGATGAATTAAATAGTGCTTAAACAAAAATGAAACCTGCACTGTCCAGGATATACAAGTCAACTGCTTCATCTATTCTATTTCTTGTCTGGAGGATTTACTGTGTCTCCAAACTCCTGTTGCTGCTTCAGAGAGTACCATGCATCCAGGTATAATATTCTGTGCTATAGGCAAATGTTTACAATTATACTTTTAAATATCTTTATACAGAACACATCACACTCAAAATTAAGTATTATTTTTATATTATGAAAATATATGAAAATATGTGATGCAAATATAGGCTTATACAGGCGTGAAATAACCGCATGAGTCACACAAGACTCCTTTTGATGGTATGACTTTTTTATTTTTTTACTTCAGTCTGTCATAGCTCTTTAACTTCATCCTCCCTCAGATATTGCTATTTGAATAAAGGCTTGTTTTCTTGAAAAGTCTTATGACAAAGAAGAGTTATATTAAAATGACACAGGTAACAGAAAGACAGGACAGGACAGTTTATTTTGCATGTGATGCTGGCAGATCAAAACCTTTGAGCTGGTCATATTATTTGGAACTCTTTTGCTTCATGGCTTAAAAATCCCAGCATTTTGCTTTCTAATGCTGTAAAATAGACAAGATAGCTTAGCTTACTGCTCCCTTGGAGGCTGGTGAGAGTTCAGCTAAATTGAGCCAGACTGAAAGCCAGATCCCAACAAATTTCAGGAGAGAGTGGGTTGGGTTATTCTCTATTTGGAGAGTAGCCGGGATACCTTTCCAAAGCCTTTGCTTGACCCAACAGTTTGCTAGGATAGTTTGGAGGGGGAAAAACATAACTTTTCACAAAGTTGCAAATGGATCTGTAGAAGGGAAGTGCTGAAAAGCAGGACTGTCTGGGCTGAAGTAGCCTGCATTTGGTCTAAGCAAAGGTGGGACACTGCATAAAAAGATTCTTACTGCCCACATCAATTCTGATTCGTCCCATAGAAGTGTGTAGAGATATTTTAACAGGTATTATTAGCACTTTGTCTTGGTTTGCACACCTAATCACAATCCATCCATTCGGAGAGCTGGTTTTATTTCAGGCAGTAAGAACTTGACAGGTAAGATAGAGAACATGTATATTGAACAGGAAATGCTTAAATACTCTTACAAACACTAGCAAAAGTAAATTACAGTCTTCAAATAAAAATAGACTATTTTTCTTAGGCAGAAATTTGATCTCTGCTTATTTCCCAGGATTTCACTGATACTTAAGCTTTCTATTTGTATTGGTATGAATACCGTATTATGCACAGTCATCGTGAAGTTGTCCCTCCACTTCTCCAGTTGCAGAATACTTTATCCAAAGTAAAATATAGATGTAGTGATGTTTCTTACATACAGAAAATAACATACACCTTCTATAACGCCTTTCTTTTAGAAGATGAGAAAACTACACTTCTGTTCCAAATCAGTGAAAATGCTGAGAAGAAATGTAATTCTTTACTCTATTTTATGGTCAGAAAAGACGCTGAAGCGGGAACATCTGAAGCCTTGGGACATACTGCTCAAACTCTATGAAGAAACAGATGGACACTATAGGCTTCAGTCTTCATAACAGTTTCCAGCTGGTCTTCACTCTTCATAACAGTTTTCAATTGGTATGTACCTGGGTTCAAATACCAGAAGTGTGGATCTGAAAGGAAGGAAATAGTTTATTAGACTGAAATCTTGCACATTGCCAGCTTAGAAACAAGTAGTACATAGATTACTGGGCATATTTGCAAGTAATAATCAAAATCATGGCAGAAATGCTGTTTTCTGTGAGGTGACATAAGTGTGACTGGCAGTCTCTGAATGTTATACTGAAAATTCTACAGAGGAAAATACTAAAACCCAGGTCTAATTTAGTACAAACAAACAGTTCCAAGTTGTCTGACACAGAGTTATTCTCAAGTTTGTATGGCTGCAAAATCACCCCTGCAGATATTTGGCTCCATGTGTATGAGCCATGACGTTGACCTCTGTCATAGACACAGGTGCTCCATGTGGAGAAGTACATTTATTTTTTTTTTTTTTCCCCCAGGGTACTAGTTTCTTAACACTCATTGTGACAGTATTTGCTTGCCCAGATTGACACTACTGTCAGTGTGTAGGTGAAAGTATTTACTGAGTACAAAATGCAGAAAATCGTAGAGTATATTGCACTTGCAGTGGCTCCTTTCAGACAGTTCAGGATTTCTCTGTGTTCAGGCACCATTACTTGCTATCTGTGCTCAGAAACTACACCTTTCTGACTGCTTTGTGTTTCTTTGCAAATTTAATACACTTGATGAGTAATAATGAAAAGGCTGTGTGGGTTAAAATTTCATTAGGTCATTCATTAATGCTTATTCCTAGGTTTTATGCAACAGTTTGACCATATTTTTTTCAAGTTGGTAAAATGCGTACGTTTACCTGTGTACGTATCTGTTTAGGTGTATCAAAAAATAGATATTTGATACTGAAAACTGGAGACAGAGAAGAGCTCAATAGTGTTTCGGGGGGATCTAGGACACCAAAAGATTCTGCATCTTAGTGGCAGACTTCCTAAATCCAGCCGGTGAGCCACCTCAGCCTTTCCTCTCTGTTTCAGATCCCTGCAGGAGCAGAAGATGACTCGAGAGCCCCAGGGCCACCTGGAGAGCGGGCACAAGGTCCCATGGCAGCGCACAGCAACCTGCCAGAGCTCTGCTGCTCACCTTGCAGCCCGCTGCGCGTTACCTCCTGCCAGGTAATGAGAATAATTGTGTTCTCCCTGGTGACTTCTGCACATCCTCTGCAATGTCTTTATGTGTCTCTCCTTGCCTCCTGCTAGCTGACAGGCTTCTGTCCCCTGTGGCCAGCGCAGCACAAAGTGAGCATGTGTAACAAGAAGCCTTGGCCCGGTCTCACAGCTTTGAGCTGCGTGGGAGCACTGCTGCAGAAAGCAGCCAGCAAGGCAGAAAATAAAGCCCTCCCATCACAGCATAGTTGAGGCTGGAAGGCACCTCTGGAGATCACCTGGTCCAGCCTCCCTGCTCAACCAGGGTCAGCTAGGTCACGCCCAGCACCATGCCCAGATTCAGTAAAGCTTTTAAAATAAAGGTCAGAATAGCCTCCAACAACTTTTAGAATAGCTTTTTTTATTATTACTGTTTTCACGGCTAAAACACTTCCAACTTCTGCAGGTTTTAGGGAGTCTATCCTACTTGTATTCTCAGGGCCAGCCCAGAGGCCCCAGATGTGCACTGACATTGCCTCGCAAGGGCACAGAGTGTCACGTAGATCCAACTCATACATTCTGGGTAGGTAAACCACACTGACCC
>JAHREE010150717.1:0-33275 GCA_033628505.1 Tringa tobata
GGTGATGCTGGGGACTGAAGCCGGGCTGATTCACACCCAGTCAGTGGGTTTCAGGTCAGCAGCCATGAGGGGTGGCCAAGGTGGCCCAGTCACCCTTTGGACAGGTTATTAAGTGTCTCCTGGTAACCTTTGTCCCCAGTTTCCCAGTACCAGGGGGAAGCACACGGCTGTGCCCAGCCATTCTAGCCCTCTGGTCCCAGCCCCAGTTACCAGATCCTGCAGGAGAACCTGTAGTAAGTTATGGTTGCATCTCAAAATGCTGTATTTCTCCATTTAAAAATAAATAAATAAACACAGTAATAAATACAGTAAATAAGCAAAGCAAGTTGTTGAAACATGTGCCCCAAGGCAGATGTATTTCACCGTTATTCAGGTAAAATTCAGGGGAAGCTCCTGCCACCTCTCCCAAAGAGCCGATATGTCCGAGCAGAGGAGTGTTCTCACGTGTGTACAGTTAGGATGGTTTTTCAAATCATCACCGCCAGGCCTTAAGGGCCTTGTATCAAAAGTGGCAGTATGGTTTTGGCTGAAATTTTATTATTTTGGTGAGGGAAACCTCACTCATGAGAAAAGGGAAACAAACCAGCTGTCCACCCTGTTTACGTACCCAGCCAGGCAAGCATTGCATAGACCTTCACTTTTTTTCTCAATGGGTAGCAGATAAAGGGTCCGGGAAGTTTTGTATTTGATGCAGTGAGTCGATGTCAGTTGCTCATTTCTCCTCTTCCCATCTGTGTGTGTGACCAGACTTGGTGGCATTGAAGCAAAGTGAAAAAGTCCTGACTTGGGACATTTTGTTGTCAGTTGAATAGTACCTTTTTTTTGACACTGAAAACTGACAGCATAAACTAGCTGCTTTGGTATAAAGATGAGAAGTATCTTAGCACTTTGTATTTCTCATTCCCCTTACAAAAGAAGTAATAAAAGCATTTTTCAGTATGTTCTAAAATAACATATACGCAAATGATTTGATGGCCTTTGTTTTTCTTCTCAAAACATACTGAAAGATTGCTCTGAATTTTTTACCATCTCTCTGGGCTACAAAATCTGTTCAATGTACATGATATATAGCCTTTAAAGTATTAAATGGTTCCTAAGGTAGACTGAGCATAAGCGAAGCAGAGAACTCAGGCTGGGGCTGGAGCGCAAGGCTGGAAATCCACAGGTCTCGGCTTCTCTGAGGACGAGCGAGGCAATTTCTCTGCATTGCAGCTTTCTTATCTCTAACCTCGCACGGGCCTTGTAACCATTAATTGCTTCCTGTAAAGAATGTTAAGAAGCAGAAGTGGAAGTCGCCGGCATAAGTGCAAAGTGTTCTTTCTCTGTTCATTTTGAATACTAAGTAGTGGGATATTTGCTCCAAGTAGGAAAACGTGAGCTATCATGGTAAAAGGAAATAGAAATTCACAGAGTTCAGCACCCTTAAAACAATAAAACTAATACAGAAGAAACAGCAAAATTCACTGACTGCATTATTCATTCAGTCCTAACACTGTGTTAGATTCCGCCTCTTTGAAAGAGCAGTGTAAAATGACTTCAGAGCAGTTTTCTCTCGTGGCAGGACTCTTTTCTCCACCCAACTGGTAACTGTGCACTGTCAGAGCAGAAACGTGCACTTCTCGGTACGGTTTTCCTTGCAGTCCATAGAACAGACAACTGCTGTCTTCATTTGTGAAAATAACAAACCTCCAAATGTTACTAAGATACTTACTTTCAGCAAGCTGCTGACAGTGCAACTTCACAGATCTTTAAACTAGTATAAAAAAGATACTTTCTGCCTCAAAAAAATATTATACTTCATTTTTCCCTAGTTGTTCAGAACTAGATGCCTCTGTAATAGCAGTTATTTCCTTTGTGTGTACCAAGACTTCTTATTTTCTGGTTTTCTTATCCTTTAATATATTGTGGCCAAATAAGGAAAGACTTCTTTCTCCAAGCTTACATTAGATGGTATTATAGAGTATTAGTGTCCTTTTTAGAATAATACATTGTGACAATGTAAGAACAGAGAATAAAGCATAGAAGAGTGAATAGAACAGGGGTAGGTATAAAAATTTTAAATATATGGCTTGTGTAACAGTGTGGTGTTTGCACCAAAGCATCTGTTCTGTAACTTCCGTGGGTGGGCCACCTGCCGGTAACCATGACAAGCGGAATTCCATTTTTCAGGAAAAAAATTCCATAATACCTAATGTGTGATGGTAAAGGGCACGTAAGAGAAGAATGGGCGCACTTGATTGACTCAAAGGCAGCAATGCTTGGACAACAGTATCAGAAAATATAAAATAGAGAAAATATAAAATAATTCTTCCCTCAGCCGTCTGTTTCCAGCAATTAGCAGCGCGGAGTTTCCAGTGTGGGGGCTGCATTCATACCACCGCATTCAACAGCTATTTATACATCTTCTATGAATTTCTCTTAACATCTATTTTAATCTGTTTTGACTTTTGGTTTCAACAACAGCTTGAGCCATACAGTTCTAAGATTAATTATACGTTTTGTATAAAATTACCTCGACTTCACCGCATTAGCTGTATACTTGCTGCTTGATGTTCTACCTGGGTGGTCCTCCGTTTGTGTATTCTGAGAAATGATGGGCAATCATTGTTAATATACATTTTTATGACATCTGTGATTTCACGGGCTTCAGTCTCCCTGCTCCCTCAGCCTTGCAGGCAGAAGGAAAGTCCAGGTCACTTCAGTGTCCCCTTAAATGAAAGCCACTCCGCATCTCCACTCGTCCTCATCTTTCCCTGTCCTTTTTTTGTAGGTTTGTGGGGTTTTTTCCTAGTAGAACTTTTTTGCTCCCAGGGAAAATAGGAATATTTGCTTTCCAGACAGGTGAGCGTGTCGCAGTCAGACTGGTTATCACTAGGTTGATTGTGTGACCCGCGTAAGTTCACGTCTGCTCAGCTTTTACAGGCTGCAATTAAATAGCGCCTAAATAAAACCAATGCTTTTTCTTGGCAAGCGCTTTTAAATATTGTGATGCATTATCTTAAATGTGTCTAGCGTTGTGCCAAAAAATCTATTTCTAGCTCTACTGGAATATCCACCACGACCTTCTAACCAATCTGTCATGACAGAAGGTAACCTTTTTTTTCTGGCAGGTGAGGCTGGAGAGAAAAATTTATATATATTTATTTCCTAGAACAGATCCTTTGACTTGTGTGTTATCTTATGCAGAAAGGAAAACAAAGCTGAAGGAAGAAGCCAATTCGTTTTCATCTGAGTTTTACATCAATAATTACACAAAATATAGAACTCCTTCCCACCACCTAATAGAAATAAAATGGGCTGATAGATAACAGACTGACAGTTATTGCATGTGTACTGCCTTTCAGTGTAATTCATTTATTATTTTTTAGGTAATAGCAGTCCGTATTGTTCTACTTACTCAATTTTATTGCTTTTGCTGTATTACCTTTTCAAATGCGGAATGGCAGGTAAACCAAATGTAACTATTCATCAGCCCCGTGAAGTGTCATTTATAACATTAAAGCAATCACAGCTAATGCATCAGTTAATCCCGGGCCGCCTCTGACGGAGACTTCCTCTGCCACTACACAGCCCGGTTTTACCATTTGAAAAGAAATTGGATAACCTTGGAGATAAATTTTCCTGCCCTACATGAGAAGGTTGAAATACCCTTGCATTTAAATACTTTATGCCCTGTACTCCCTTTATGTCTTGAGCACAAATCTTGGAGCTTTTTTAAAGCAGGGGATGACACTTAGTCCACTCATCTGATGTAGCAGGCATGTGTAATGATAAATTACATACATTTGGCAGCAGTTCAGTTACTTCAGACTTTAGTTTCTTCAGGACTCTTAGACAAATGTCATCTGGGCTTTGTGATTTAATTTCCTTTTCTCTTGCACATCTTAGTAACTGCCTGTGTCTTGCCTTGTTTATTTATAAAGGGTAAACCTCAGGCTGCTTCTTCCCGGTCCTGTCTTTGTAGAGTCATTTACTTCTGCTTCTGTTTTCTTAATTAAAGAACTGAATGTGTTTCTCTGGTAATGGGAGTGAAGTAAGGGCATTAGCATAAATACTGCTCCAGGTTTGGGTTCTTATTTAGATGCATCAATCTGCTTCAAATTTAAAAAGATGAGTAAGCTCAGTCAAGCTAGAAAACATACACAGAGCTGAGCCTAAACCTTTGGGTCTCTTTCTGCAGCTACAGACCCAGAAGCAATCTCAAGTCTCGGTGAGCTCCGTTTCAGGTCCAGTGAGAAGCCGGTGTAGAACACCCCGAGGTGTGTATTTACGCAGTGAACTACCCTGTGCTGGGGTTGGAAAGAGCATTTTCTTCTCCTGGTTCCTCTGGCTGTACCACCCTGCTGTTTGACCGCACGCGTACTGGAATTGGCACTCAAAGCTCTGCTCAGTACCAGTTACTGACGGGAAAAATAATATTCCAGAGTTGTTTTTTCAGTTTGAGGGCGAGGAGGATCAGAAGGACACAGGCACTTTGAGATGCAAAAAAATATATCTGAGAAAGTCCTTTTTGCTCTGAATTCAAACCACTGATATCCAGATGCGTATTTGGCATGACCAGGGAATTAATTTTGTCATCAACCTATTTCTTCATGTTTGATAAAATTTCATTTCAGAAATAAAGGATTTATAGCTTACTTTCCCTCAATACACATTATCATTTATATAACTGACAGCTTCAGTTGTTAAAAGCAGTACATGAAGTTTTTTCCAATAAAGGCCTCACATCTTTCTGACATTTATTACAAGTTTATTACTTCTATACCCTTCTCGGTGAAGCCGTTTCATTCATTGTGGGAGTGACTGAAGTACAGATTTTTCATTACCCGTGACTTACCATTAATTTTAGGCCAGAAGTGGTTTCCTTTTGGCTGGTTGTTAAAAACAGGAAGGGCATAAAAACACATGAAGTCAATTAAGCTAAGAAAACTCATTTGGGATGGAAGGGGAAGGTTAAGGTACCCTTTTTTCCCACACCCCTCAGGTGATATGTCTGCCTTCTCAGAGTAGAGAGAAGGTGGTTTAAGTCACTCTTTTGATTTACTTTAAAATAAATATCAGTGTCTAGAAGACTGAGAGAACTGGTTACGTGACACAGAATATTTTCGCTTCTGTATCAACACCGTGGTGCTTACATTAAGACAACAAGGGTCCTTAACTGAGTACTTAACTGAGTAGCAGCCTCCTTTGTCCCAGGCAGTTGGTAAAGCAAGTTCTAAAGGACGTTTCTGTATCTGCACACAGATGTTAAATCGGATTGCGTGGTCACCCGTGGAGTAAGAGGGCATCCCATGCCAGTTGATCCCAGTGCCGGAGAATGGTCCCAGGCGAGTTAAATGCATGAATACAGATGGAGCCTGAAGAAGCCTTCCTCCAAGTCCTAAATTCATGGTAAAGATCCTCAAAAATTAGTACACATAACTGCATCTCTTGGGGGACCACATTGCAGTCCTAGCCCCTTAGATGACGAAGCTGAGCTAGTCTGACAGTTTTTCCCTTCTGCAGGACAGGATCTGGTCCTGGGTCTAGAAATGCATCAAATTCCCATATTTACAACATTTGCTTTTGATTCTCAGTAATGTCCTAGGTGTCAGATAACGATCTGCCCCCTTGCCAAACCTCAGGAATCATTTTGGTCACGTCTCCTCTAATCATTTCTCTTGCTTGTTCATAGAAAAGCTTACATGATAAATGAAGACATCATTTTAGTAAAACTCAATTTGCTTTGTCATACGATTTATCTTTCCCCTTCAAATGATCTCCTTTTTTAAAATTAAAACTTCTGTTACTAGCATTATCCTATCAATTGTTTGGGTTTTTTTTTCCCCTCCTTAATCTGTGCTTCCAATCTCCATCTGCATGAAGGGCAAATTGTACTTCAAAATCTTACATAGCAACAATGCCTTATGAATATTGGAAGCCCTATAGCTTTCTTATTAAAAATAAAAAGTGTCTTGAATTCACACCATAAAACTGCCTTTGGGATTTCAGCACATGTTCTCCTGGAAACCTCAGAGGCGTTGATCAGAGAGATTACTGTCTTTTTGGTCTCAACTCAGAGGAAAAATAATGTTTTACAAACTCAATTAGAGTTCCTGGAAACAGAGTAAAACCATTAGAAATGGCAGGATTGAATATGAAACATGAAATGATAACCGGAGTTTGATCTAGCTGTGAGCAGGTCATGCTTGAAACAGCTCGTGAGCCACAGGAGAAATAACTCACAGAGGAAAAAGGGAGGTTGGCAAAGCCAGGCACATCCGAGTTACTCCCTCGGCAGTGGAGGAGGGAGTTCATCTTCCTCTGGGATGGCAGTGGCTGAATGGAGTTATCTGTATTATTTTTCTCATTTTTGTTTCGCATATATAATTCCATCTCTGTAACGTGGAAATAAACCCATTCATTCATTTTAAAATCAAGATCACCCTTCCTTTGCTGCCAACCCAATG
Source organism: Tringa tobata (assembly GCA_033628505.1). NCBI lineage: Eukaryota > Metazoa > Chordata > Aves > Charadriiformes > Scolopacidae > Tringa > Tringa tobata. The sequence goes on from JAHREE010150717.1 coordinate 6,450, forward strand.
ATAATCTAAATGAACTTGCTCCTTAGGGGGAAAAAAAAAGGTATCAATAAATACCAGACTGTACTTGGGTGGAGTTTGGGGCTGGTGGTGCCGGGGAGGTATCATTTGGTCTGGTCTAGCAGACTCTTTTTCTGAGCATCTCTTTTCAGTGGGACTTCACACAAAGCCCAGAGGGCACGGTTGGCTGCTGCCTCCTTTCAGCCCAGCGGGGCAGCGCATAAATCATTCATCAAGGGGGTGGAAGACCTGTAAATAATTATCGCCTCTGCTCCAGGAGGCTTTGACTGCTATGTTTGGTCTCCCAGGTGTGAGCTGCGTGCAGACACCCTGCTGGTGAGCCAGGTCTGCAGGGCACTTCAGAGCTCAGCTTTTTTAAATATCCCTGTTTATACAGCTCCGCGTTGTCAGAAGGGGTATATTCCCAGCCTCAGGAGGTGGCAAATGAGCTCGATCTGCTGAAGGCAGAGGGACATGAAGGTCTAGAAAACCTGTTTTTTATGTGCTGCTGCTTCACGCAGAGGGTGCTGCGCTGCGTTAGCAATGTGGTTGGTGTGAGGGTGACAGTCTCCGTGTCCCCGTGCATCCCCCTGTGTCCCTGGACGTGCCAGCAATGGATGGTAATTTCATCCCACTCCAAGCGAGCGGGCTTGGGTCCAAGTCCCCGCTCTAAAGGCTATTTAACAGGAGAAAATTAAACATTGATTGGAGGCGGGCGTAGAACCCAACTATCCACAGCGTCACCCTGCCTTCTTTCTGGCCCAATTAATACTTAATGATTCTGTACAAAGCGATACGGCTTTAATAGGCTGGACCGCGAGAGGTTTCCTTCCTGCCTCATTAGCCAGCAGCCTCCCGAGCTCCCCCGGGAGAGATGGGATGGAGGTTCTCTAAGGCAGAGGAAGAAATTCAATCCCAGTCCTCTCATCCCGTGCGGGATCTCCAGCCACCCAACGGGGACCACGCCAGGGCACCGGGGGCACCTCCTCTCCCCACCAAAGGCACACCACCAAAAACCCACAGCAAATTCTCCACTGTGTCCTCTACATGCGTGTTAGCGTGGGCTGAACATTGTCTTCTTACTTTCCAGGCCAATATTCATGCAGCGCGATTTGAGAAAACTACAGCAATATTTTAATCAGAATTATTCACCTGAAGTAGCTGTTAGATATTTATGGCATTAATTCAGGCTTAATGGCTTTCTGCCTAGGGAAATCTTTCATTTTAATAACACATAGATCACATCCAAGGGTGACCTCATTCATATTCGGAAAAAAGATATTCTATATACAGTGTTTTCTGGGGGTTACTTTTGCTTCTGTCGGTAGCTGCTGCCACGTTTTAAATGAGATATCACATTTTCATGTGTATAATAGCGGCCAACAATCTTTTTGGCTCAAAAATAAACCGCAAATGTTCCTACTTACAAATAAATGAACAGTCATTACCCATTGTGGTGTAAACTCTGCGTCTCACAACACGTTTGCATTTACACTGTTCAAATGCAGAGGGGTTTGGCCTCAGTACCTACAACAATAACAGAAATAGTACCTGTAAAGAAATAAAATGCGCTCTAAAAGGAGAAAATAGCTTTCCAGTACTCTTCCCAAATGCCTTCCCGAGGCATTACCCAAATGTCATTTCTATTGCTTGCAGAATTTCCCTTGTTAAAAAAGGCATTAATTCGATTTAGCTTTTGCAAGGCGTTATATGAATCCATCCGAAACCACGCGGTTCATTGAAATCCTTCTGGTGGTGGGAAGACACCACCCACACCTCGGGAGAGCATCTGCTGTGGTGTGTCAGCCCCCAGGGACTGTTCAAACCGGGAACTGCCTTAATTGTCTCCTTCAGCTGCTGAAACTCCGCGCATGACAGAACACACTCGGTTTCTATCCACCATTAACTTTTTCCTACCTCAGTTCAGGTTTTCCACTCCACCAGAAGAAATACTATGGCTTTCTCCCGCTTCTCTGCATGCCCTGAAAATAACCAGTGTGTTAACGTGCAGGTTCACTCCTGCCCAAGCAGCACGTAGCTCAGAATGAGTTAGAACTCCAGTCTAGTGGTCTACTGTGGGTTAAAACGAATCTTCAGTCTGCATAATAAAAGGATTAAAAAAAGGCAAGTTCTGTGACAGTGCTAATTTGTGAACAGCTGCCCAATTCTAAGCTTATTTATTTCAGACTTTCTCACAGAATTATGAGTGCTCTGCTGCTGAAAAGGGAAAACCTTTCTAATTGAGTTTGTATAAAGCAGGGTGCGTTATTTACAACTCAGAATTGGTTAGTTTCAGACTTTTTCCTTCCTATTCATCAATTAATTAGTCAGAGAGGAGTTTTGACATATTGACATCATTGGAAATTGTTCTGTTTTATGTGAGCGTAAAGCAGCATATAAATTGTTTACAAACTTCTCCTTATTGGGCATACTTCAGAGGATTCGAAAGCACAGATTTAACACTCCCAGAGATGTGTACCTGGGGTTTCTCTAACTACTCCCGCTTCCCGGTGTAGGTACTTAAAGTGGTACAGAAGCCTGGAGGGTGTATTCAGCTGGTGCCTCTGAACACCAGCAAAGCTCCTGCCATTCCAGAGAACGCACTGGGATAGAAAAGGGATGGACTGGGATGGAGTCAGCCCAAACTTCATGGGTTTAATGGGTTTTGTGGCAAAAGAGGGGTTTGTAAATCTGCCTCTCACCTGCTCACTCGCATCCCTCCAGTTGGGCTTTCTGCTGCTGGAATCTTACTCTAAGAAACCGAGCCCTTCTTGGGCTTTTGTTCCAGTTGTTTCTTCTGTTTAGGATGAATCTTTTTATTTTTCACTGACACTGCAGAATCTCAAGGTGGTTTTTTCTCTCCTCTGGTATCAGCCCCATCAATATTTTCCTTCCTGCAGTCACCCGACTTCCACTACAGCCAATTAATCCTGGCCCTCTTAGTTTTGTTGATCAGTTCGGATTTGAAAGAATGCTGTTGGCATCTGAACTCAAAATATGATTTCCTACCACAGAGCTGTAACATCATTCATTCATTTTTAATGCTTTTTGTCAATTTGGCTTTTTTTGGGGGGGAGAAGCAATAGACATTTATACATCTAGAAGCAAAATAACGCAATCTGGTCTCATTACTCTGTGCTTACCAAAATGAAAATCCTAGTAGAGGAAATGCTCTCAAATGTCTCTGAATGCATAAAGATAATTTAATATTTCATTTCCCATAATTTTTGCAAGCCTTTTGCATTGTGTGCATCCTATTGTCAAATTCCTTCTTCTCTCCCCAGCTGTTCCGCCACTTACAGGAACACTGTACGATTTATCAAGACTTCATCCACAAATACCATTCCTTATTTGATTTTTGAGATTAGCATTTCACACATGTCCTGGTAAACTTCTCTTTTTCTAGTCTTTGAAGGCTATTGACATTTTCCTCTCTCTCAACAATTCTTTTTTTTTTTCGTTTTTTAAATGGAAAATATTAATATGATTTTTGTATCTCTGATTTCCCTATTGCATATCTCTGAAAAATAATTATCACTTGGAAAATGTATTGATTTGAAAGAAAATTGTTCGGGTCGCCTTTGGATTTCACTGACTGACTTGTAAAGATTTTGTTTTAGCTCGCGCACCGAAGCGGATAATTCATTAAAATAGACCAGCTCAGTCGTACCAAACATCCCTGTTTCTCGCTTCGCCTTCCAGGTGTGTTCTCCCTTAATGTCTGCATCATTTCACATCTAAATTTTATTTCTGCTATCCTTTTTCTATTCTATGACTGTATGATTTTAACAGCTAATTTGGCCTCTGCTTAAACTCCTGTTCTACCCGACAGGTGGTGTTCAGGTGGCGGAGTTAGGAGAATAAGCTCTTCACTCACTGCCTGCGTTGGGTGCTTTACCTCTGGGCTCAGGAAGTGTCTGATGCTGTTTCTTCTTTCTTCCTGCAGGTTCTAGCCCTATCGCAGGAGCCAGGTCAAGAACTGAACAGGACGGGATTCCTGAGACTCTGGCACTAACCTTCCACTTCCCTCAAAAGATTTTCCTGGCATCTCAGCTGCCAGCAGGTATGGAGTTAACATGATCCATTTTCTCGGGAGTTACGAGTGCAGAAGAAGGTGGCATTGTACTCCCTGCTTGCACAGGAGTGACACTTAGTGTGGTACCGTTGCTCTTGATTATTTATATTGCTAAATTCACACATTCTGTAAAAGCTGCTTGATACTCCGTGTTGATCTAGAAAAATATACATAAGCTATTGCTGTGATACCAATGAAACTGCCATCGGGAGCTCATTGTATTTGGTGGTTCCAAAACCACTTCGAGCTAACACAACCATGCAAAAATATATCTGTTACACCACAGTTATAATTCTTATTTCCAATCACCTACATGAAAGGATGGCAAACCTGCTCACCTCTGTATAAAGAAAGGGGATGGCAAACAAAGCAGACTGATGTCCTAAAAACCTAACAATAAAGGACAAACCAGCAGATACCTAGTAGAAATATATATAATTTACTGGAAGGTGAAGACATAAGATGATAATTTCCACTGAGTGACTATCATTTGAGCAGGACTTTGAAGAGAAGAAAAAAGGTACTTCAACATACTGTGTTGTCCAAGGAAGCCATTTTAATCTGGTGTCTCTGGTCCTTACTCCAGGAATAAGGAGAGAAAGGAGAATTTAAAGTGTCTCTTAAAATGCTGAAGCAGTAATGGTGACTGGTACATTCTTTTTCACGTTTTAGAGATGTTTTTATAAAAAATGTAACATTATTAAATAAAATGATGCAAACTAACTACAGTGCATGTCTATCAAATGGCTCAATTTCTCCCTCATTTCCTGCTTTAACCACAGCAGTGCAGTTAAATGATAGTCTTCTGAACAAAGCTGAAGAAACCAGTCATTAACACAGTACCTGTGGGTTTATGACGGTATCGCTTATCCTGCCTAATAGCTTTGTACGGCCTCTATCATACAAGAATAATTCACTCTGCACGGGCCATATCCTTACTTCAGTATTCAAAGAAAGAAAAGAAGAGATCAGAACATCACTTCCAACCCAAGTTTCTATATTAATAGACAGCCCACGTGACCTCTGTTTTTCTTGTAAAATCACTGAAAGCACTTACTGCTTTTGCGGCGTGTCTGCAGCGCACAGTGAGCGTCTCTCCACGGCCCGTCTCCCCGCACAAGGCCTGACAAATATGGCCATTTTAGCTTGTGGTAGAGAGTCATTTGGAGCTACTGGTGCCAACTCAGGAGCTTCTGCATCACACTGTTGAAAAACACATAGGCATCATCCTGGAATCAATGCTGCAGGCTTCTAAGGCACTTACTGGTTTGTTCTTAAGTGACCCCAGTCCTACCAGCTGGCCGCAGGGACCTGTTCCTAAGCGTTCTGGGAAAAGAAGGAGAAAATAAGACATTTTCTTGCCAAGACAGAACACAACAACACGGACAAAATAGAAACAAGTTCTTGGCCACAGGACTGCTACTCGCTGTGCTGCAGACAACGCATTGCACTCTCAGCAAAGGCCAGATGGCTGCGTCACCAGAAGTTTCAGGTAAGTGACTGAAGAGCCAAGCGTTTCAGAAAGCCTCTGGTAGCACACCGTGTGGACAGCTCTGACATAGCTGTATGTACGGGCTCACAACAACTATTGATCAAGTTAATATCATTTGGCTGCTCCATGGCCAACAGAGAGGGGTGGGTAAATCAAGTAAATCAGAGCAGCTGATTGAGGTTCCTGCTCCAGAGCCCTCTCTGGAGGAGCCTCTCCCAGTTGGCTCTACTGAGAGCTCTGGCAGATGTTCTGTGAGGTTGAGATGGTCTTTAACCTTTAGAATATCCTCCCATAGGCATCGGGAGTGCTCTGGAGATCATTGCAATTAAATTCTCTGACTACAAAACTCTGCAGTGGACCATGGAAAGAGGAATCGGTGAAACTGGCCAAAGTAATACACGTACAGACACACAGAATTAAGTAGATACATAACTGCTATTGTCAATGTACTATATATTGACTACATATAAAGTGCTCTATATATACATGCATTTTCCAAGCACAGAGGTCAAATGAAGTCAAACGATGCAGATGAACTAAATGTTACAGTTTTAAGAAAAATATACTGTATTCATCTTTAGTATATCAACCAAAACAACAACAAACAACCCCCATATGTTTTTTAGTGGTTTTTATGGTTTATGAATTAAGAAGGAGGAGCTGTAATGGGAAATGCATTACTGTGGCATAAGCATGGCTATCATAATAAGGTGAGAAAGGGTCGTTCATATTATGCAGTAAATTTAACTTTTCACACGATTTACATGGGTTAGCATGAAAAATAATTAATACAAGAAAGCCAAGGTTACTGCTATTTGCAGAGGTTCTCTTTTTCAGAAATACATTTTACATTGGGAGCTACAGAGATGTGCCAGGTACAGGCAATATTTTCATTAAAGACTTATAGAAAAGTTAATATACCAGTTTTAGCTATTTAATATATAACCATTTTTTCCAATACTATACTAAGCTTGCAATGAATTTTCATGTCTTAAAAATGTCTATTGAGCAGGAGACAAAAAAGCAAGTAATTTATTTCTGGGAAGAAGCCACGATGTCTTTATTGAGTCTAACATAATGTTTTAGCCGTTCAGTTTTTAGTAGTTTAGTAGTTCAGTTTGCCAGTTATGTTTCTGAAACCTCCGAGTGGCTTGCACAATAGACCTCAGTAAAACCTGTACCACCTAAAAAAAACCCCAAACATACATTTTATTAAAAAAAGACAAATCATTAAGAAAAACACACAGGAGCAGGAGTATGAAAAATTACCTTCTTTCTTTCTGCTTTAAAATACAGAATGGAACTACAGAGTTTAGAGGTTATCATGCCAACAGCAGAAGCGATGTGGCACAGATATGGTTTTCTTTCAAACCTGCATTAGTAATAAGCTCTGGTAGTTACACTGCGGGATGTAACAGATGAGCTATGAGAGAATGCAAAGATCAGAGAGTCAAAGATATAAAAACTTTAATTATCTCAGAAGCAGGCAAGTTGCAAGAGAGCTGGGGGATAGGCTTCGCCAGGAGGGTATAAAGAAAGCAATTTTGTAGAATAAAGACTCTCTTGAAAAGCTAAAGTATTTATCTGTACAGATTTTTATTACAGAAGAAACTGAGGAAATATCTTTTCTTTAAATGTAACAGAAGTAGAATATCACAGTCCGTCAAAAGTGAAAAAGCAGAGGTCAGATCAAACCAGCCAACTTAAAGTGCTGCGTAACTTCATGGCCAAATAACACTTTCCTAAGAGATCAGCAAGAACCAAGGGAATTGCAGATAAAAAGCTGGTAATATAACCTGAAAATTAAAAATAGTGTTGTTGCTTTATCCTTGAAAGCTGCTGGCCAAATCGTCTTGTTTACATCAAACACTTCTCTTTTCATGAGAACTTTTCCAGCACATCAGCAAAACCATCCGGACGGTAGAGAATATCCCCGTTAGCTCGAGTTTTTCAATAGATGACAAAATTCTTTCAAAGTTTCCAGGATACTAATCACAGAGGTGAAGTGCCTCACAGACAGGGAGTGAGAAGTCTTTAGATATTGAAGCAAGCAAAGCCATTTAGGAGAACAGCAGACCAAATTCACTCAATAAATACAACACTTTCTGAAAAGTACAGCCTGAATACTGATGAAACCTTAAGGGTTATTCTCAGAAAAAAAGAGACCCAGATGCCATTGTGCACCAATCTCTGCAATACTCCATAATAATACTCAGTATTGCTGTGACACACAATATTAAATCTTTAAAAATACGACAGACAGAGCCGAGTGATTAGGGACAGATGGCACAAGTGGAAAGAAGAATGGCATGTGCGGACACAGTGAACTTTTTTAGCCCAGGGCTCGTGTCAGCCCTGAGGAGCAGTATTCAAAATGTAAATATAACAAAGTAGAGACAGGCAGCATCTTCCCTTGCTACCTGTGCTCTTTTCATATCCTAAACAAAGACCAACGACGTTTTGAGAGAAGCTGTTCTGCAGAACAGGAATGAAGGAACATGTGTTTAACCACTTTTTACCCATTCTCATTTAAAATACAGCATTTTGAAGTGCTCAGATAACACAAATCAAGAGTAAGTGTTGTCCAGCTCTTGGATCATGCTTCCAAAACCAATGTTACTAAGGACTGGTTAGTAACTAGCTGGGCTTGTCAAGATCATCATATACCATCCAAACAGAGAATTTGTTCCCTTCGTCTGCATACCAAGAGTGAAACCCTCCATACCTTGTGAAACCTTTCATTTAACAATAAATAAAGCTTACAAGAATGCAATTATCAAGCGTGGTAACCATATTTCATCAGAGGTTGTTTTAAGTTGCAGAGAACATGCAGGAAGCCTTGGAAGAAAGTTCACCGAGAGGACACTGGATGAACACTGCATTTACCTACTTGGTTTTCCCTTCGTCCTCGCAGAAAGGTTGATAGCTCCCAGAACGGTTGGCATTTGAGTGATGGACTTAATGGCCATCTGTTTAAGGCCTCACTATTTACTTACCTCAGCTATACAGAGCACGCCAGAAACAAAAGGGGTTGAGATTAGCGTACAAGAGAAGCAGAGGGGTTTTTAGCTGTAGAGCTTTAAACTTTAAGATCTTTCCAGTAACTTTTTCTGAGAGAAGCATGGGATGCAGCAGAGTGAACAGACCCGTGATTACAGACACCGATATCCAGAAGCACATCAAAATGATCACACAGAAGAAATTTAACAAACACGACACTCAAACCAAAAATAATTCACAGATGGCTGGTAAAATCAACTGAAGAGAATAAAATAAAGCAAATCAATCTCTTCAAAGTGATGCAGCATAAGTGTTTTATGTTAAAATGTATCTTTGGGCATCTATGATGCATATTACAATCCCTGATTGCAATATGCCTCCAAATCACCAGTAATACGAATCCTCGAGTTGTACAGTACAGCTCCACGCCAAACACTTACACAGAGAACAGCCAATGTAAATTTGCAGTTAAGGGAAACGTAAAAGTGAAACGTATTGAGATTTTTCAGAACTCCTCAAATGATGCCACCGTACGTGCAGCTTCCTGCAGTTTCTTTCAATCCTTATTCTGCAATTGGGCAGGGGAAAGTTGGACAGACCGCGATTCCCTTTCTTGTGAAGCAAAGCCAGAACACAGAACTAACAATTCGAACCCAAGTAATGACCACGCTTTTCCTCTGTGTCCCCAGATCCTCTACAGCTACTGAGGATCTGACTCTTAGCCAAGAGTTCAGTTGAAAGTACAGTTCCAAAGGGGTGTCTAGACCCTGCATTGAGCTTTGACCACAGCCTCAGACCCAAACCCACACCTCCCTGGATCTCTTTACCTCTCCACGTAGTTCACCTTGGCCACAGCTCTTCAAACTGGAGTCGTCCTTCAAATGCAGCTCAGACCGAGTCGGTGAGTGTGACTCCTCATGGCCCCATAGACCCCGCAAAGTAAAGACAAGGTACGGAGCAGAAGAGGCCAACATAAGCTTTTGTGTTTTCTCATGCCTAGTGTTTGAGTTATCAAGCTTCCTTGTTGATAAAATCAGGTTTTCTCCAAACAGCATTCAGCCAAAAGTAAGGTTTATATTTTCAACGCTTTTATTTTAGAAAGTGAAAAATGGAAAAGAAGAGCCAAAAAAAAATACTGCCAGCAATGACAAAGCGACAAGTAAAATAATGGTAGTCAGGGACACACTACTATATTTAAATTCAGTGAAATGGTTATTGCTGATGATTTTTGAGTGGTGCCTGCTTTCTGTGCCTTGCTGGAGAACGCGAAGGCTTACAAATTGCTTCCTTTATGCATTTGGAGCGTTTCTTGCTTGTTTGTTCAGCCTGTTATGTTTGTCTAAAGTGCTTGTGCTCCAGCATATTCTAGCGTCACGACTGCAGTGCCATGGTTATGCTTCAGAAGGCATTTAATTCTAATTCCGTGTTTTCAGGAGCTTAACATCATCTAAACAAATTACATTTTGGACGCAAATTTCTGTGCCTGTTGTGAACCTGGAGATGAGTTACCTGTTATGGCCAAACTCTGCTACAGCTTGGGTGGCTAAGAAATTTTTATTTCTCACATTTTGAAAGTATTTATGTAAACATTTTAGTTGGGGGGCTGCGCAGGGGCCTCAGTGCAGTTCCTCACATCGCCGTGGGTTCCACACGCGGCTCTGGCAAGCCCTTGGGCAGCAGGTGGAGGGGGGGCCCACAAAAGCCAACGTTAGGGAACGGAGGGAGAAGAGCTCGAGCAAAACATATTTCAGAGCACTTGCCATTATCTACAGAAAAAGCCTAGGAACATCAGCCCCTGCAGGCAGAGCTGACCTTTGGGAATACTCTCCTTAAGTACTTTTTCTTTATCTGTAAAATGGAGACAATAGCACTTTCTTACCCCAGGGATGCAAGAGTAAATATAAGAAAAGATTTTAGGTGGTCATTATACATCCTTACGCACATATAAGCTTTTCAGACATTGCCAGGACCTACTGCCCACCAACTAGTCTACAAGTTCACAGTCAGATAATATGTCAAAGGTGTAAGAATGAAATTTAGCCTCCATGCCACGCCCCTTCAGACATTGCATTCATTTCCCACAGCTCCCTACAGCTGAGATTTGATTTCACATGGGGTAGGATTAGAAAAAAAAAAATCTGCTGCATTACAAAAGAAAGCGAGCCAGAGACATACAAAGGGTCTGTCCAATTAAAATAGTTCTGCACATAGAAATTTCTTAGGTGGCTAACGGTGAAGATAAGCTATAAAGCAAGGTAAGCAGAGAATCTGAGCAACAGGATAACGAATGGACTCTGCGTTACAGAGAGTATTAGCAGGCTTGTAGTATAACGCGGGGGAATGCAAAGGGTCCTGCTTTGTTGCAGTGTATTTTGATAACAGGACAATGGGGAGGAGGACAGCTCAGCAAAACTGTTATCAACTCTGATGGTGCCTTGCTGAATCATTCATGGCTTCCAAAGAATGTAGAATTTTCTTGCAAAATGAATATATTACCTCCCCCGCATGTTTAACTAGATGGAAATGAAGCTGAAGAGCGAACAAAATGTAAACACTTCTTCATCTATTCAGTGGCTACTGGGTCTGACTTTAAAAAAGCCGAACATGTTTTAATATGCTGCAAGAACATGTTTAAAGACTGATATTTCACTGCTATCCTAGAAACAGAGAGCCAGTTGTTAGCCATTTTAAGCTAGTTATTTATGAGAAAGCTAAATACTGATAATTGGGTGCTGGTTCTTCATTTTCTTCTGTGCAAAAGTACTCAAGGAGACACTTGAAAGGTGTTTTACTGGATGTAAAATAAAAACTAAACTGAGTCCCCAAATTACATGTCTGAAATCCTTAAGAGAAAGAGAATGGAATAATAAAGAGGGGAATTTAATAATTTTAAGGCCTGTGTGCATGTGGCACACATTATGGGTACATTACAGAGTCCCAGCTGTAGGAATTGCATGGAGGGTAGCTACGACTCAATTGAAGTTACTGCATTTAGTATTTTTCATTAAATGTTAACAGAGGTTTGAAAAATATACCTGTTAAATCAAAACTTACCAGAAAATACAAGAAAAGCAACACTGCAGATGTGAAGCAATGTAGAAGTTGATTTCCTTGAAGTATATAACATATTGTTAAAAAAAAAAAAAAAAATTCATCGCTAGCTTAGCTTTTTCCACATACTGTAGCCAGTAAGCTCTTCTACCTGACTTTGTGCTTATTTTTGTTTTCTGCAGTTCTGTAAGAGTAGATTCTATGTGGTTTTATAGCTATGGTGATAAACAGCATGGTAATATTTATAAACATTGTCAAACAAGTACCTATAATGATTTAATTTTGATAAATCAGAATTCTTCAAAACAGCACAAGAATTTGGGGATACTGCTCACTAGTGGTTCTTTTCCAAAACTGGGAATTTGTGCACCATGGTAATTGCTCCTTGAAGATACCACAATGACAACTGAAACAGCACCACTACATAACCCTAAACTTATGCCCATGCAGAAGCCCATGAGGGCTTCTTCAAAAAAAAAACCTCTTTAAGGCCTTGTCCCTCTCTCATACACACATATAACATAGGTATGTGCACTGGTTGCCAAGAAAGCACGGAACATTAAGTTAAATTCACAGGCAAAAATATCCTACTCGGTTTCTTGTCAAAATCACATACAGTCACCGTATTACAAATGATCCTCTGTTTGACACCGTACGTTATTCTGGGTCCATTTGTGACATCGTCCTGCACCAAAAGGCCTTTTAAACCCCATCGGGTCTACTTCTCCTGAGCAAAAGCATTAAATTTTTAATTAACTTGAAGTACTGATGAGATATGAATAAATGGTTGGATGGATGCAGGCTGAAGGGAAAAAGAAGAAAAGTGGGAGTAAACATTTTCACAAAGATATGAGCCAAAGTGAACTGCAGATAACAACAGTAGCAAGGAAAAGAAAATAGAAGAGAAAGAGAAGACAGACGTGCTCTCCGGAGAGGAAGAGATAACTGGCCAGTTGAGAGAAACGACACTGGGGAAGAAGGAGGTAAAGACAACTGAAGGGAAAAAAAAAAACCCGCCTGATCTTCCAAAAACAAGCCTTATCAGCCAGAGACAGAAAACCTGTCTTTGGAAAAGAAACTCAGACATTGAAGAAATCACAGTAGGAGATAGAGAACTCCCCAAACGCCTAACCTAGATAGGGAAACTGCAGCTGAATGTGAAGGACTCGGAACAGGAGACAACAAAAGATAAAGAAGAGAAAGAATTCTGCTGATCATTTCTTCTGATGTTTTTCAGTTAATGAGTCTTATCTTTGGGTGAGCAGATGGCTTCCAGAATATTTTCTAAATCCTGTGGAACCTGTGGGGGAACCTCTGGGTGGGAGGTGACAGGTGACAGCCCATCTTGGAGACCTCTTCTTAGTCCGGAGCGTTCAATAACGTTAAATTCTCCAAACAAGTTCAGATGTGCAGCATCCTTGTTGCTGGTAAATAGTAACTAATTTGCAGCACCTGTTAACAACTTGTCCAAAAAACTCTATGCTGTAGCTAAAGTTTGATCAGTCAAGGTAAAACTCAACCATGTCAAAGAAAAACAGGGGTCACCAGATTCATGGGTGTAGGTAGAGCCCAAAGATCATAGAATCATTTAGGTTGGAAAAGACCCTTAAGACTGAGTCCAAAGATCTTACAAATATTTACATTGGAAAAGACCCTTAAGATCAAGTCCAGCCTTAATAAACAAACAATTTTGTAAGCATCCTCTTGCTGAAGGAGGTAGTTTCATCAAGTGAAGTGCATCAATCACGTGATCCCAAGGCAGGTTGTGCTTCATCATGGTATTTTAGTGCCATCCACAGCTTAGATTTTGTGGCATGACATGATGGAGAGAAGTGTGAGACGGACAAACAGCCTGGACCCATATCAGGACACGCTGGCCTTGGCACGTCATGTGAGAAGAAGTACTTGGAATTGTGGACAGGAGATTTTGCTGCGACCCCTGTCACTTCTGAGCAATCTAAAGTGTTATAGACACAAAGAGGAAAACCAAAGCAAAGACCAGCATAAATCCTTCTCACCTTCTTTCCCAGATATAATACAGATGAAGTAGCACCGAGCGGGACCGGAAGGGATGAGCTAATAAGCAGGAGTGAAACATCTGAACAAGGAAACATTTTTCATCAGAGAAGACACAGAGCCAGGCTGCACAAAGGGCGAAGCAATTACCAAAATGCCAGGGCCAGGCAGCAAGCGAAGGCCGTAGGGATTTCTAAACCCGGTGCCTGGCTGAAAGGAGCACTGCAGTTTTCCTGGAAAGCGTGCCCTTTGGGAGTGCTCTCCGGGGGTGAGAAAGCAGCAGCCAGGGAGGAGACTTCCCAGCAACTGAGAAGTTCAAAAATAATTGTCTTTGCCTGGATTTCCAACTCCAGCCTGCCTGGAGTACGGTATTGGAAGCGGGGAACCGCTTGGGAACCACAGCCACCTCACAGCATCTGCCCAGGGGGGAGATGGATGTGGAGAAGGGAACGGTGCAAATTGGGCACCATCACCTTCAGAAAACATTTGCTGTGGGATTGCAGTGAGTTGGCAGCACGGGTTTCAGCTGGGGGAACGTGGAGCATGTGGATCTACAGTAAATGCTCATGGGGGCTGAGGGTGCTCCCCACCCCAGGCGTTAATGAGCAGCTCAGCTCAAACTAATTGTGTGTCGGGACAAGCTGCCTGGTCGCCTTTGTCCTCAGCTGGGCCATAGAGGAATGTCCACAAGGGAAAATCAGAGCACACAATCCAAACTGTTTGTGGTAGTGTGGAAAGTATACTCCTGCTATATATCCAAATATATATATATATATTTATCAAATAACCCACCTTCCTTTCACATTCCCTGCCCTTTCTAAGCTCTAGCAGATGGACTTGATTAAAATAACGTTGCTTTGCTTGGGAAATGGATACAACTATAAAAATGGATGGTTTGGAGAAGTTATAATGCAAATAAATTCTTTGCAGTGGCTTAGAAAAATCCATTAGCTAAATATTTCTACCGCTTCTATTCTATAACCTGTAAGCCATATTCTTACTATAGAAATGATAAATTATTACATGAAATGCAATTACAGAACGTAGTGTTTGTGATACTGATTTGTGATCAGTGAAATAGGGCAATTCATCCGTCTACGAGACAACCCAAACAATAATGGTAAAAGTCTAACAGCTTTCAACAATCCCATATTTCTCAGAGGAGTGAATAATGTCAGAGAGACTCTTCTGCAAGATCAGAGCCACTTAAATCACAGTCAATCTCTCATCTAGGAAAGCAGAAGTTCCCTCAAATCCCATCACTTTTTACTGGAGTCAAAGGAGTTCTCTGAATATTGAACAGTAACGCTATAAAACTTTAAAGATATACCTTTCTGTGAACCTGCAGCTGGGTTAAAATTTGAAACTACTCAGAACTCACTTTCATATAGAAGAGGGATTTGGAAGCGTGTGTTATGAAGTCACTATCAACGAGATAATCTAATAAAGAAAAGATTCGGTTAATGCCATTTACCTGAACTCTTGTGGGGAGGCTCCGGGGAATATTTTGCAGATTTTGAACCATGCCCACATGCGTCAGCGAGGAGAGCTTTTTAAAAAAGTGTATTTAGAATGCACTTGAAATACCTTCTTTTACTGAATGTTACCACAAAGCACATTTAGGATCTGTAACTTCAACTTGCTCGTTCCCAAAGCTTTATTATAAAACTGAGAAAATATTTTCAAGAGAAATGCAAATTCTTGCAGGAACTGATTATCTAAAAAGAAGCAGATTATGCAGATATTTTTTCTCATTAAGACAGAGCAAACCTGGTCAAGATTTCAAGATTTAACTTCAGAACTATGTGACAGTCTTTGCCATTAATTTTTCTTGGAAAAAATTTTTTTTCTCCATGCATTGTTTGACCCAGGTCAGTGGTACATGGGACCTGCTCCACTGCCACTTCCACAGCTGGGAAAAGTTTCTAAATGCAGAACTCAATGCACCGGGTGTTAAAAAAATAATAAAGAGATTGCCTTCGTGAAGTAGGTCACTCCATGCGATGTTCTTCTGCTGGAGGCATCCTCCTCCCCAGGAGTCTGAGCAAGGTGCTGCTGTCCACCGCTGTAGCTCAAGGCGATGTGTTGTCTCTCTTGACCTCGTAAGTACATGAAAGCTTCTCTGATGCTGCACTATTTTTGGAGTCGAGCATCTCGCTCGCTCCCCTGATAAAAGATCACTTATACTGAACGTGCCTTGTCAGAAATCTTTGGAAACTGCCTACTTGGAGACTGCCTGAGTCCAAATCTGGGGGGGTTAGTCCTTCTGCCCTACCCGTTCTCCCCAGGTCCCTCAGGACCACCGCAGTTCCTCATCTTAAAGTTCCCTTGACCCTGTTGCCTGCCATGGCTCCAATACAACCATGGAAATGCTGGTTGTCAAACCCGAGGCCACGTGCTCCAGCTTCCCCTGAGGTGTCCCCAGTGCTGGATCAGGCAGGTCTGGCTGAGCATTGGAACCCTCCCCAGCACCTACCTATAATAACTAATTTTCGTGCTTTGTTAGCAAGAGCAAAAAGTTGGATTTATGTGAGCCAGTAAAATAACTGTTGCATTAGTATTAAGTTTCATTAATCTGGAAACAAAACTAGCTACAACAGTGTCTAAACTTCTTTTCTCCATCTTGGCAGGTTAGTTTCTACAGATTCTTCTTTAATGGAGCATTTTAAAAAATGGTGGAGAGAGGGGCACCTAAAGTTGTCTTTGGTAGCACAATTTATAAACAAAAACATACATTATATGTCATAGAAGTGACTTTTTTTCATTTACTGATCTACATAAAGCTAAATGTTTGTTTTGATAATTGGCCTTTGCACAAAAAAGGCATTAAGTCAGCAGTGGTGAATTATTTATGAGACCTACTTTAATGTGATTATTCTCTGAGGGCCTTAAAAATTAAAAAAAAGAAATGCCTGGGGCATGGTACTGTTTTTCATCAGTTGCTGAGACAGTTCAGAAGTCAAAGGTCTGTGAGGCCACTTTTCCTTCTCATTTTGGCCGACTGTGCCCCCACCCCAGGCATCAGGCTCCAACCACACCAGTTTGGGGCATGGGTCGCACTGGTGGTACTGGGAAGCGGCTCCCCTCTGGTGTGGGATGCATATTGTGCTTCCCATGAAAGGCTAATGAAGAGCCTTGTGTTCAGCCATGGAACTGCTTCTCCGGGAGGAAGATGAAGGCTTTTAAGATGATGGGAACTCCTCAGTCATAGCGATGGTATTGTGTAGCCTCCTTATCACTGCTTCATGGCATCTAATATTTAAAATTAACTATTGCTCTGCAATGAGCTTGTTCTCTAGATCGAGTGTAATTAGAACCTAAGAACTGAGAGATGAAAGAGTCCTTCAGTTCTGTCTCATCTAAGGGAAGAGGCTGGTGTTTATGCCCAAAAAAGTGGGGAGAAGGGACAAAAGAACAAGGAGGAAATGGCCCCAAGTTGCACTGGGGAGGTTTAGGATGGATATTGGGAAAAATTTCTTCACCCCAAGGGCTGTGAAGCCTTGGCAGAGGCTGCCCAGGGCAGTGGTGAAGTCCCCATCCCTGGAGGTATTTAAAAGCCGGGCAGACGTGGTGCTGAGGGACATGGATCAGTGGTGGTTTGGGCAGTGTTGGGTTGATGGCTGATCTGAAAGGTCCCTTCCAACCTGGAAAATTCCATGATTCTAAGCATCAAACCAAGGCACTGTCTGAAATCAGTGAAATTAAACATTTTTTAAATTAGTTTACCTCAGGCCAAGCAGCGTTTTGGCAGGCAGTAATGCCATTTTTGGTGAAAGGCTGCCAATGGCAGCACCCTGAGGTTGTGGAATTCGGGCTCTCAGTATAATTTGACTTTTTCCTCTTTGTTCTTGAAAGCACGGTGCTGTGGGGACACACAGTGCCTTTCCCACTCTTCCTAACAGCTACAAGGCTTGGGAAAAGTCACAACAATCCCAGTATTTCCACATTAGAAAGGCAGGAGGTAATAAGTGGTGGTTTCTCAGGCTCCGTTTGCTCATTCCCGGGTGCCTGGCTCTGCTCTCCCATCTATTTTTTTTTTTTGAAGTTCATATTGACTTACTGTATTTTTGTGATGTTACTTGTTTGGCTTTGGGCTTTGCAGGACTGTTTTCTCCTTGCTTTTATCCTTGGTTTTGTGCTTTCGTTGCACAAGCATTTGGATAAAGCTCTGAAAAAGCCAGGAAATTCATGTGCACTCGGGACACGGTGTGTTCCGGGCAAAAATATATCATTCTTTAGAAGCACAAATGTACAATTAATTCTATTTATTATACTAGTTCTGTACAGAGAGAACTGGAAACGACTCTCAGCTGTGGGTACAAATAACCTTAAGATTATTTTGAAGAATACAAAACAAAGATCAATGTTTTGCTGGAATTAGAAACTGCCAGGAAACAGCAAAAAAACCACCCAAAAACTTAGATGTGCCAAATAACCTTCCCTTTTAAAATTTTTGCAAGAAAATACAACCTGACCTTAGGAGCTGCCATGCAAAGAACAACTACTCATAGCTTCAAAATGCTTATTAAAAACAACAATTGAGTTAAGACACAGCAACACTGAACAATGAAGATTTTCACACGATTTTTATATGGAAGCTGAAAGGGCTTGACCTGCTGCAATTTTTCTGTATTGGTTTGAAAAATGATAGCAAATGGCAGAACCTATTTTAAAGTCAACCTTTTAAGTGGCTCTTAGTAAAAATACATTTTTAATGTTAATTAAGAAGATGAAATAACTCAGACTATTCATCCTCTGGCTCCAAACGCTTGTTCAGAGGTCCGCAGTTACTCACATAATTAAAATTTAGGTTATGTTCTCTCATGTGTATCCTTCTTCGTATATGAATTTATAATTAAAAACACCCATTCATTGTCGGAGTGCCCCTATCCAAATAAATCACTGATCCCTCATTTATTTTCAGGTAAGCAGGTCAACTATCAAGCGGGTTTGGGGAGTCCACTGAGGTGCCCAAGGGCAGCAGATCCGCACCCAGCTACACCAAATACCGCTCTGTTTGCCCTCAATATACGATTTAACCCTTTAAAAGAGCTCATAGCCAAGCACAGCAAAGGACCTGTCTATTTGCAGAATATTTTCATTCCATGTATAGCCATACTAAGAGGAATTCTAACTGTTCTATGATTCTAAAACTATGCAAGAGACCTTCCCCCAAAATACCTTAGTATGTATATTGAAACTTAAAGGCAGGCGTATTTTTATCTCAGAGGTCACAGCTAGGCTGAAGGTTCAGAGGACAGATAAAGCATCACACCAGTGCGGATTTCTTTGTCTCAAGTCCTCCTGAAAGCCATCTGTGGGTGCTTTCCCTGCCCCGGCCACCGCTGCCACGGGGACACGTGTTGTCCTGGGGTGGCTTTTCTCCAGGAAGGCTCCAAGCCTGATCCCAGCCCAGCATAAGCCCCCCCTTTAATGGCTTTTACCCTTAATGCCTCCTGACCCGCTTGGACGGATAAACCCTGCCCGGTGGCATCTCGCCCTGCTTTTCCACACCAGCATCCCCAGCTCCAGTCTGCGCATCTTTGGCTCAGGAGGAATGGGGCTGTAGCCCCCTCCCAGTGCAGCCCACCACTGGTTAGACTGGTTTGGGGTTCCGGTTGCATTTGGGGGGAAATAACAGCATCTGGTTGCACGCAGAGGGACGCTCTCGCCTGGGCATTAAGCAAGGATGCACAAAAACAAATGCACTTACAGGTTAAATTTTAAAATGCACTGTTTAAACATTAAGGCTTCCTTGATTTAATTTTTTAAAGTTCCACCAGCACATCAGTGTTTGCAAATCCTGTGCTGAGGTCCTAGAGCTTTTATATTCATATTTAATGTTTATTTCACTGTCTGATGTTTTGCATGTTTGAGCATCTTCCTAATTTTTGTACCTCCGAGCCATGAGTTTATTTCTTTATGGGAGCTGGTTAGTCCCAGAGTTTAAAATAGTTCTACGCATATTCTAAGTTTATGAAGATGAAGAAAAATTAATGTTGTGGAAACTGTCTCCTTTAGAGACTATTTCTTAGAAAGATGCTTTAGTCTTTACACGCATCGTGCAGAGAGTGTGGTGCAGATGCTGCTGATGTTGTTAGGCAGGGAATATTGGGTATTTCAGTGCTCAAGGAGCAGAAGAGCCATCCCCACAGCCCTGATGCAAAAGCCCTTTCCCCACACGCCAGCACACTTTGGGGTCTGGCTGCAAAAAATATGAGACAAGAAATGAATACTGCCTAACCATCGAAACATCAGCTTCCTCCCCGGTCGGTGCTACTGTTTATTTAAAAGCCTTTTTTTCCACATTTATTCTGGAGGGAAACGGCACAAGTAGCAGGGCTTTAGGGATTATTTTTAAGTCTGTCAGCCCCAAGAGCCGATTCCAGGTTCTCACACACCACTCCCCAAAGTAACCCATCTCCAGAATATAAAATGCATTTCTTTTTTTCAAATCACAGTCTCTGCTTTTTCTCTACCCAGAGTGGAGTAAACGGGGTCAGAAACTCAGAGAGCAGCTACATCACAGGACCTGATTAGCACTACCAAATTAAAAGCTGAGGATTAACCTGGCTAATTAGCACAGGCACAGCATCACACCGGTACAGCCCGACGCCATCGGGGACCTGAATTAGTGTCTTTACACGAGGGTAAGTGGTTCCTTGCATGCACTCAGTGCTCCCAGCCCTCATTCATCCGTGCCCAGCCAAGATTCTCACACAGGCCCCTTGCTCTGCCATTGGGATGGGTTTGGGTTTGTTTGATTTTATTTTTTTTCTTTTCCAAATACCGATAATTGCAAGAGTCAGAAAAAATTTCTAGGAAGATTCAAGAGCTTCAAGCGCAAACCAAGAAACTGCCTTCAACCAAAGTCAACACAAGCCACATTCCCATTACCTGCCTTCATGTGATTCCCACAAAATCCCAAGTGACTCAGTTTTATTGGACTAACAGCCACACCAACTGCATTTCAGATTCACACTGGTCATTTATCCAACTGACAGCAAGTGCCAGCCAGAGGGATGCTCTAACCTGTGTGGCAGCATCCAGTCGACAGAAAGAGAATTGGGTATAATCAGACCAAAAAGATTGATGCTCCAGGTGCTTCTGCCCCTGTCTAGTGAGGGAAGAGCAGCAGCAACATGACACTGATCTGATCAAGCAGCACAGCTTGTGAGTCAAATATCCGCGATCACCACTAAGTGTAAATAAAAATTATTTTAAAACAGGAGAGAATGAGCTAAGGAAGATTCCATCAATTATTGCCGGTCGGTGAGCTGGCAGCGGTATTTGCTCAGCCTACAGTGGATAAAGGGGTCACACCATGCACCAGGTCTCAGCATCCCTAGGCCAACGGGGCTCCGTGGGAGCAAGGTCTCCAGCAAAACCAGATTTGTGGATTTGATGGGAATTATTTCTAATCATCCACTGGGGGCACGAGGTCCTCCACGCCGCCCGGCTCCAAAGGCTGGCGGGTTCAAAACACAGATTAAAAAAAGCCATTTCACCTGGTGGTGCTCTGTCCTGCAGCTCAGGAAGGAAACTTGGCTTTATGGGAACATAACATTGCTGTCGTGTCCATGGCAAACCAAGGAGCATTTGCAAGATCCCTTCTGGAGGTGGTACATCAGCAACTGATTGACTTTCTGCCTTTTTCTTTGCTTCCCTCCCCCAAAGAGACACAAGCAATAACCCACCACATTTCCCACCTTACAGATTCTGTAAAATACTAGACTCAGAAATGTAATCTTTCCAGAGGATTAGTTTTTCCTATCTTTATGGAAAATGAATATTTTTAGTGTAAAACACCATACAAGTATCTGACTCTTCTCAGTGTAGAACAATGAGACTTTTTGAACTAGGCAGTATTTTACAGGGTTTTATTTTCTCTGCTTGGATCAGTTTCAACCAAATAAAAGTCTTTTCCAGAATATGATATTTTCTGCTACTGGATATCCATCTTGGGAAATTGCAAGTGTAAAATCATAAATTTTAAATCTTTTTTTTTTTTACTGCTTTCAAGAACACAACTGAAAATGCTCTGAGAAGTGCTACAATATCTGCAGGGACACAGTTGCTGATCCTCATTTCAGGTCCTGATTTCCCAGCAGAGCCAACAGGAATCGTGAGGGATTATCCAGAGAGGGACTCAGAGCAGAAACTGAGCTCAACTCAGCCATGATAGCCATTTTATTTTTATTTTAGTGGGGTTTTTTTAAACGGTGGCAAGTACTAGGTCTCCTTTGGCAGAGACTGGTCTTTCTGCTGTGCAGCACAAATTGTTTAACTAATTATTCATTGACTGTCTAATCAATCCTGATTGAATTAGCTGATAGCTGCAGCTTGAAGGAATGAAGATAAGTAGAAGGCACTACAGAGACTGTTATGAGCATCGTGCAGGTTGGTGACTGCAGCTTAATTCAGCTGCGAGCTTTGGTTGGAACCGAGTAAGATACCAAAGAGAAAGCCCAAGAGAAGGTTGGCATGTCTCTGCAGGCACATGCCAAAAAAAAAAAAAAAAAAAAAAGACAGCTGTATCAAGGAAAATCAGTAATTATTTAAAGTGGGTGCATGAACACCCAGAACAAGTCTTCCTAAACACAGGAAGGAGGTGCAAGCCCACAGTGTGGCTCTCTAATGCACAGATTTCCTGGTGCAAAGGGGTATTTTGATGATTTCTGCTCAGTAAGTTGGGAAAAGATGTTGGGTTAGAGTTGTGTTAAGATGACAGGTTCCTTGGAGGAGGTTAAATCTTGGGGGGAAGCTACACTAGTGTGAAACTTGCCTCCATCTACAAGAGGTTCAAGTTGTGCTGTGTTTTATAGGTGTTTAGAAGAGCAAATCTCCTGGATACACTATTTTCCTACACATTTCTCTAGTCTCATCATACACACACCATGAAACCCTTCCCAGCATCTGAGGGCCTTGGTGCTTCTCCAGCCTGCAGGCAGCCCAAACCCTTGAGGAATCATTTGCATCAACATTTCCTACTTATGTTGCACAATTTTCTTGCTTATTTCATGTTTGCAATGTTCAGTGGACTGGCTAAAAAAAACACCCACAGCCCGATAATTTAAGAGGTGAATTGTGAATTCCTGAGATGTATAAAGACATGGGGCCTCTGCACAGGCCCCTGGCCTTGACCACAGCACTGGGGTGGACAACCCAGGGGAGGGGTGACATGTCTCCTAATATCATTGAAGGGAAGAGGCTTGAAGCAAACGGCCACCTTCTCCTGGGATTTATGCAATTTAACTTGTTAACTGCCTGCAGAGATCAGCTCTGAATTTAAGGTCTTATTTCCAGCAAAGCAAAGGCTTTGTGTTGTATCCACAAATAAGAGAAAAGCCGTGGAACATAGCAAAAAAAAAAAAAAAAAAGAAAATATTTCAGTGAAAAAAACCCTCCCAAAAACGTGGGAATAATTTCCCCATTTTCTGGTTACTCCAAGATCTGGCACTGCTTTGGTAGCTCGTGTTGGAACACAGTTTCCCTCCTCATCTGCAATCCCAGTACAAGAGCTCACTTTCACAGGACTCATTTCAGCCTCCAGCCAGCAGCACTCCTGAACCAATCTGCCACACATAATTTAGTCCAATTAAGCATGATTGACAATTTCTTTTCAGGAAAGACTGTGAGCAAGGCAGGACCAGAGAATAAATAACTTTTCTCACCTAGCAAAGCCGGCTTGCCCAGGGCAGAGCAGCTCGTTAACAGGGCCACATGTGGCTGATGAAGCAGAAGTCAGCTGCCAACAGTCATCCCCAGCCCTTCATCATCAGAAATGCTAATGTTCCCACATAGAGGGCAGGACAGGCAGAGGGGAAAAAAAATAAAAAATAAAAAAAATCAGAGTTTTTCCTACATTTTAATTAATGGAGAGTCACCTCTAACTCCAGCCCGATGCTCAGACCATCCATCAGTGGGTGATGGTGAGATCGATCCCACCTGGTGTGTGGTCAAACCACTGACAGGTTTCCACATTGACCTGCCAAACTGGGATCTGCACGGCCGGTGAGCTTGACAAAAGCTGATAAATGCGACCAAATTCTCCGATTCGCTGTGGGCTGGGTGCATCTGGGATAACTTGAAAGGGTCTTTGTCTTCTAATGCTTTAATTACAGTTATCCTTCATTTTCATTTGCCGCATTATTGTGCCACCCCTCCAGTGCTTCCCAATACAGCTCTTTTACAGCCAACAAAACAGCAGCTCCAAAATTAGTAACCTTTTAGGAGAGAGGAGCTACAGCAAAAGCCTGTTTCCCATAATCATCCTTTCTAATGCATCTCAGAAATCCCATGATGTTCTGAATGCATTTTGAACCTCAGTGAAAGTCAATGATGGTAGCAGGAATAATTCTTGCTTGAATATACTGCATTTGCATTTGATTCAGTCCTCTTACAGTCCCTTCCTCTCAGCTATCATGACATGAGCCACCAGGAGCCAACAGACTTTGAAAAAAACAGATTTTTCCACCTGGGGAGAAGATGGGGCTCAGCATCTCTGCTCCTCAGGCCAGGCTTTGCTGATGCCACCCCAGGAAACCTTCCCTCTGCTTTGCCTCCTGAGACTGTGGGAGCCTTCAGGGCTGAACAGGTCCATCCAAGAATATAAGGTATAGTAAACTTGGATTTTCTCAACTTCATTTTTAGATACAAACAACTTCCTCTGCACAGAGAGTAATATCTTAAGTCATAAGGTTTTACCTATAGTCTATAGAAGACCTTAGTATCTTTTACCAAAAATAGAGCAATAATTCTCTTCTGCCTTGTTCATGTTTTATTAAAAAAGTCGGTTCCATTTCCTCTTAAGCTATTTGCATATTCAAATAACATTTCCAGAATAGCTGAGAATAAGAAGATGGGCTTCCAGATAGAGTCACAAAACCGCCTGAAAAGAAAGTATCCACTTTGAGGTGTCACAGCCTGGTGTTAGACCTTTTATGGCCAACTAAAACACCTGGTGTGTGGAGCCACAGAAGATGGGAATTCAGGAGCTACTCGTGCAAGGCAGAACATCACAGACTGATCGTAACAACCCTATAGATACCGAGCAACGTGTCCACGGGGGACAGAATTTACACCAAAGCCACTGTGAAAGAAACTTCCTGCCTATGTACTTGTATGCACCACTGCTGGAAAATGGGGTTCCCTTGGGAAAATCCAATGTATCAGGCACCTGGGACATCATTTGCCTCCCTTCAGCAGTACTTTTAGAAGGGAACAGTGCTTTGCTTGACAAATATTAATCATTACAGACTATCTCATGGTATTGCTTATAGAACTTCCCTTATTCACTTATAGAAAAAAATTAAAAACAAACAAAAAAATGCAATTTGGATTTCAAATCTTCCTGCTGGGTATTTATTGTGCTCCAGATCACTGTGTGCGTGAAGCACCCCCACACGGGATGCCTTGTGGAAGCAGAGACAGCCAGGGTCAGACAAAAACTCAAACCACTTGAATTTCCTTCTTTCACCCTTTCAGAAGAGCTTGATGAACAGTTAGGAAGATTACAAAATCCTCAACTGGTTTCTTTTTAGGGCTAGAGCAACATCAGGGTGACTAATTCCTCCTGGCCACAGCCTGGGAAGAAATCCCAGACAGTGTGAAAAGGTGTGAAAAACTGGTTCAATGGTCTCAATGTAACTTCTTTTCCTGCTCCAAACCCAATCGTGTTTTCAGCGTGAGCAACTGAATGTAAACTGGGATGCACGTGGCAAAGTCCCCAGGGAATTGGGCACGAGAACTGCTGTTATTTTAATGGGCATTTTGTGCCTGATTTCCTTCCCAGCATGTAGGAAGGTAGTTGTCAGAGGTAGCACACAACTGTCACCAGATGTATTTATTTTTTTTTTTCCCCTTCCCCCTCTGTTTAGAAGGAAGAGCAATAAGCACTGCTCCTTTTTCCAGTCTGAGCTGCATGCCCAGGACTGAGCTCCAGCACCTGAGATGTGCTCATGCAATGGGAGGGTCAAGAAAAACAAAAAAATATATATATACTTTTCCTCAGGGACCAGCTGCATTAACAGACTCTATTTGAAAAGCGTTTCTAAGTCTGGCAGATTTTATGTATCTAATATTTTACAGAAATTTTCCTTCAACACAGAAGACTGCTTGGGGTTTCTGTGCGATGCTTGCATAAAATAATTGAGTATAGAAGTGAAAACATCATTAAAATCTGCTTAGGATTCAGGCAGAGAAATACAAAAATAGCAAGGCCTCCTGTAAAAGGAATGGAAAATGGGGGGAGATAAATGGTGGTAAATACAGAATTCATCAACTAGAAGATGCATCACGGGCAAATATCTGAAGAAGTAGAATCATTTTGAGAAAACATTAATATTCCCAGTTGTCCTTGAGAGGAAGAAACCCCATTTTTACTGCCCTTTCTTGGCAATGGCATCCTGAGAAAAGCGCATAAATCCTTGTGCCTTAGCCAGGAATATTGGTGTCAAAGACTTTCAGAACATGGAAAATATGTCCCAACACCATCATTGTGACCAACGTGGAGAACAGAGGACACCACCTATGTTGGATGCTGAAGATGTTACACAACAACACGGAAAAGGCAACTGTATTCTAAGTACTGCAGTGAAAAAAACCAAAACTCTTAGCAAAATCTTCCCCTTCTACTAGATTTATACCACTCAGTCCAAATGTTTGTTTTCCTGAAAATTCCTCCAGTACTGACCACACACAATAACAGCTTTTTTCTTCTGACGATCAGGTCACTTAAACATCATGATTTTAAATCAATAGCATTCATGCAACTGATAATTAGACACTAAATCTGATATAGCCCAAAAGACTCAGAGGTCAGGCATCAAACGCTACGTGATTAAGTAAATAGAAGAGGAATTGATTGCTCTTTTGTCTTACTCTATTGATTACAGGGTGTTTTTATGGCATTTTAGCAGCCTGGCAATGTGTCTTTGGAGGAACGGCACAGAAGGTTTGCTAAGTAGATCTGCTATTAAAATACTTCAAAAAAACAGTTCACGCTGCCACCACAGATGACTGAAAGAAGTTGTAGTATATAAATTCAGATAAATTACAAGAGAAAACAGCACAGGATTGCTGTGAGCTCCATCATTGGGTATCAGCATCGTGCAGACCATGCAGGACCAAGCACAAGCATCAATCCGAGGGCTGGAGCCCCTCTGCTGGGAGGGGGGGCTGAGAGAGTTGGGGG
>JAHREE010150718.1:0-24711 GCA_033628505.1 Tringa tobata
TCCATTCCACCCTTTCCTTACATGCAGCAGTTTCAGCCGGGTACGAGCAGGGCAGCTGGGACGGGGAAAGATCCTGAGATATCAGCAGTGACCCTACAAATCAGTGTTGATTCACTGCCTCTCAGTGGGCTGGAATTCAGCCCGAGCCAGGGGGAACATCATTCTTCAGTGCTTTCAGTTTGCTTTTGTAGCAAACCCAAGCCCAGGAGGCAGGGGCTTAGTCATGTTTGGGCTGAAACCCCGGGGTTCAAGAACTTCGTCGTTCTGCTTCTTCCAAGTTCCCGGTGTTTGCAAACCCGATCTTCCGAAAGCCAAGTCTCTGTGGCT
Source organism: Tringa tobata (assembly GCA_033628505.1). NCBI lineage: Eukaryota > Metazoa > Chordata > Aves > Charadriiformes > Scolopacidae > Tringa > Tringa tobata. The sequence continues at coordinate 328 of JAHREE010150718.1, forward strand.
GATGTTTGCTTTTCTCACTTACGGTACGGTGACTTCTTGATGTGTTGGCTAAAATCTGCGCTTCCCGCAGCCACGACTGCGCGCCAGCAGCACGGTCCTGAAGAGTTCAGGTTACCAATGGACAATATAAACAACAAGCGTGGTGGAAACCATGAGCCAGAGCAAGCCCACCACTGTCTGGTTGGCTTTCCAGGTTGGTTTTGCTAAAGCCAACGCGATCTTTCCCGGGGCAGTTGGTAGCGTGGCTTCCAGGGTCTGAACTTACATCCTGAGTCCAGCTCCGTGATTTCACCCAAGTCCTCCCAGCTCTCCTCTGGAAAGTGGAGTTTGTATTTTTGCCTTTGCCGAGCCCAGAATGGTTACAGGAACTGTGCTTCAAGCAAAGATCTCAGTGGCTCAGCCACTCTGAAGTTCTTTGTGGCTTCTCCTCTTCTACTGGTTGGTAGTTGGGTAAATTAGTGCTTGTGTGAGCTGAACCCCTGATTCATATTTTGGGATCCCCAGAGGCTTCCCAAAGGTCAGAGAGCTGTTTCACTCCCTCTGTTTCTGCAGAGATTTCTCTAGCTGGTGTTGTCCTGATGCAGTTTATAATTTCTTTAATGTGTTTTTCCTGTGCAGATGTTGCTGGAAAAAAAAAAACCCACGACTCTCGTGGAGATCATGGCCTCACCCTGGCACGGAGTCCAGGGAATGGAAATTCAGACTCAGTCTATATATTTTTCCTATTTCTCTGCTTCTCCGTTTCCCTTGGAGAAGCAGTGCTGACCCTTTTCCTCCTCTGTGGAGAGGAACATTTGGGTCCTTCCAGCACAGCTGTACTGGAAACCCCATGTCTTTGGAGACCAACTTGCATATAATCTTTCCAGTCCTCAGATATTTGCTTGTCCAAGTGTCCCAGTGCCCATCAGGGTGGCATCTGGGCCTCTCGGGCAGCTCGGAAATCATTAGCAGTGCCCACCCAGAGCGGGCAAACGAGCGTCACTGTTGCTGTGCCTCAGGAATTCACCTGCCTCAGGTTGATGCTGCTTTTCTCCACAGATGTTCCAGTGGCTTTGACCGGTACCGGGAGGAGTGGCTGTCCTATGGCTGTGCCCAGGAGGTGAGACCTTCTTCTCTTGGTTCCTCTGCCAGGAAATATGCTCAACTGCAGAAAAACCCCACAAATAATGGCCATACCCCAGCTCTGAAAATTCACACTCAGCTCCACTTGGTCCACGCTGTTCTGGAACAGGCTGAGTATCCCTTTAGATATCCCTTCCCATTACAGGAGGGCCACTGGGCCACTTCACAGAGGATGTCTGTATTGGGATAGTTTGAAGGTGGTCCGTCTCATCAAGAATTAGTCCATCTCATCCAGAATTACCAGTGTTTGCCTTCCTGGGGTCTGGATTCTGTGCTGGTCGGTGCTGGATGGTCAGTAAAGGATGCAGAGACCTTCACAAGTTGCCAAATGGTGCAATTTGAGAACACTGGGATATGTTTTTCTTCACCTTCTGGAGCATGACTCTTACTCACTCCCAAGCATGAAGAAATTAGCCCTTGTGATACTTTTTTTTTGGGTCCTTGTTAGCACAATTATCTCCACATTGGATGAGCTAGTTTCTTGTTCTCAGAAAGATCAGCTCTAACAAAACATCTGTTTCTGATTGGAGTTTTTTGGGTTTTGGTTTGGTTTTTTTGGTTTTTTTTCCCTTCCACCAAAAGCTCAGCTTTGCTTCTTGTTAAACAAGTGATGGAAAAGGAGGTCACAGGACCTGTGTAAGGTCATCCAGCGATGCAAGAAGGTCACGCTGTAGGACCTTGCCAGGTCCTACTTAAGTGCATCCCAAACTGTCCTTCTCTTCTCCAGGTCACCCCCTCCACATACTTCTCCTGGCACTTCTGGACCAGGTCCCCTGCCTCCACTCCAGGGTTTGAACCCCAAGAGCTCAGGGAAGCCCAGTCCTCACTAGTGGCTCCCTGGTATTCTTGCTGGAGGAGAGCTGGGAAACATAGCTCTTTTTCATTGTCTTTCCAGTCAGCCGAGAAGACCTGCGAGGATTTAGCAGAAGGCGAGCGCTATTCGGCACCTCCTGACAGCTCTTTCTTGCCACTGGATGAAGATGTCAACACCGCCACGTCCTCGCTCTTCATCGACAGCCTCACTACAGAAGGTAGGGCCCCGTGGGGAGAGTGGCTGCCACAGGGACACCCCCGTCCTTAGGGATGCTTATTCCTGGAGAGCTCTGTCACTTCGATATCCACATAAATACAGTAACACCCCATCTTTGAAGGACAGGGCAGGGGTGGGAGCAGTGGGAAGGAGAAGGAAGGGGAGCCTGAGGTGAGACTCGGAGCGAGAGACGAAACCCTCCAGTAGGAAGAGTTTTACAGCCTTTTTACACATTTGTGAAGGTCAACGAGCAACTAGTCCCTGGTGGACAGACCCCTCCAGCAGCATAAGAGGTTAATGCTGTATATAGGGGCTCATGCTTTGATGTGCCTGGTCCTGTCTGGTGGCCCCAGGTTGCCAGCACGGGCTTGTGATTGCCCTCTGCTCTGCAACGGCACTCGTTCCAGCGGAGGAAAGCTCCACATCAGGACACCGCTTTCCCCTGGAGACACCCATGTTCTAAAGCTTGATAATCCCATTAACGCAGGGCTGGCTCCTCGGATCCTAGCGGCAGGTATCACTTCAATTTCCCTGCTTAATAGTCCCTAACGCAAACTGCTAATTAGAATAAATAGAAAGGAACATTAGTAATTGTCCTTCAGCAATGGGAAGGAGTTGGGGGGGAAGGAAAGGAGTGCCTGGTTGGCAGAGTTGACTTTGAAAGGAGCAATTAAAGGGGGGGCGGGAGGGGGGTGTGTAACTTCACCACTGAGATTATTTTCCAACTCATCGCCAGTTCTTGGAAAAAGCACAAGAGGCTTTTCTGTGACGTAGTCGAGCATGAAGTTAATTTGTAATCTTGGAAGGAAACAAACCGCCAGCTGCATCAGGCAGCGAACTTTATCTGGAGAAGCGCGGCAAAGGAGGGAGCGAAGCCAAGGAAGGGGACCCAGCCCTCGGCATCCTCCCGGCCAGCCCAGCTCCTGGCCCCGCTCACCGAGAGCTCCGGGAACGTGGCTGACCCGCCGGTCGCCTCTCGGCAAACCTGGAAGCCCAGCAGGAATAATCCTGGGCTGGGATTTGAGCTGGACTCGCGAGGGTGGGGAGGGTTGAGACGTAAAGCCTCGTACAGCGCATCCGGGTGCCTCCGGAGCGAGACAAGGAATGGAATTGGATTCTGGCCCTCCCCACGTGAGACATCTACAGCGTGACAGCCCCGTGATTTGTTGGCGCTGTTCAAATTGCTGCAAACACCACAGTCTGAGCACAGGCACCCAAGGCCGGGGCCCATCCAGCGTTCATTTATTCCCCATCGCACACTGATTTAAAGACTGTTTTCCTCAAAGGTTTGTGCTCCAGGTGCCACCTTTGTGAAGATCCACAATATGGATCTCCTACGCCACACGCTGCCACCAAACTCAGGGGTTTAAGACTCTCCCTGACCATGTAAATGCTGCGCAAGAGGCGTGTTCTGTCAGTGGCCCCATTAGAGAGGGATGGAAGCGGGTGGGAAGCATCCAGAATATCACAGAAGGCTCCTAACTTTATTTTTCTTGCCTTTTTGTTTTCTTCTCTCAGATGACACGAAGCTCAATCAGTACGCGGGAAGCGAAGGTAAGCCCTTTATTCTCTCTCACGTTTGTTCCCGGTGGAAACACGTTATGCTGGAATGAAAGGCACTGGGGAGTTGTGCTCAGTCAGCGGGGTGGGCGAGTGAAACTGGGACCAGAGGGATGCCACCAGGAGAAAGCTCCTCTTGTCCTTACCCTCATTAAGGCCATTTCATGTAGAATCATAGAATCATTCAGGTTGGAAAAGACCCTTGGGATCATCGAGTCCAGCGATCAACCCTACTTTACAAAGTTCTCCCCTACACCACATCCCCCAACACCACATCTAAACGACTCTTAAACACATTCAGGGATGGTGACTCAACTACCTCCCTGGGCAGCCTATTCCAGTCTCTGACCACTCTTTCTGTGAAGAACTGTTTCCTAATGTCCAGTCTAAACCTACCCTGTTGCAGCTTGAAGCCATTCCCTCTTGTTCTATTGCTAGTTACCTGTGAGAAAAGACCAGCATCAACCTCTCTACAATGTCCTTTCAAGTAGTTGTAGAGAGTGATGAGGGCTCCCTTCAGCCTCCTCTTCCTCAAACTAAACAATCCCAGCTCCTTCAATCGCTCTTTGTAAGATTTATTCTCCAGGCCCTTCAGCAGCTTCGTTGCCTTCCTCTGCACTCGCTGAAAGTAGTGAAATGTAGTAGTGAATGTAGTGAAAAGTGAGAGTTGGGACCAATCTGGGTTACCCCACAGCTGTTTGCCTGCTTCCCTGCTTCGTCCCACTCTGCAAACTGAGATGATGAGTTTTCTTTTTCCACACAATTCCATTTCTTTGCAGTTTTTGCATAAATGCAAAGTCCTTTTTTTCTTTTGAATTTCCCCAGCGGTGCCAAAGAGCAGCGCAAAATCCTCATTTAAAACGTGGCCTTAGCCCAGCTCTGCCTTTTTCATCCCTGGTCCCGCAAATCCTCTTTCTGTCCGGGCCCATCCAGCAGCTCCAAGGGCAGAGAACCAGACTGTTGCTGTCATTCTCTTGCTAATTCCAGAGTCTGGGAAGGATCCGAGCCCTGTTTGCAAGGACTGCGGCCGTGGGCAAACCGCCAGCCCATCCCTCTGACCCCAGAGCAGCTCAGGGAAGTTAAACTGGCTAAACTGGGCACAGGATGAGTTCCTTCGCAGACATGGGGCCTTTGAAATGCATGATCTTCCCAGTTTCAGCCAAATTGCTCCCCAGCTGGCCGGTAATGTCACTGTTGATATATGCCACATCCACCCGCCGTAGCTCTGAGCGATGGAGTATTCACAGCCGAGGATGAGGGTGAGCTGGGGGTGGGACGCACCAAGGACCCCCCTCAGCATCTGGCTAATGGCTTTCTACCAGAGTGAGCAGCCAATGGATAAAGAATATGGATTGGAGGGGGGGTTATGGCGTGGTGGTGGCTTGATCCTCTTTCAAACCAGCTCCTGCCAGCATCCGAAAGGGATGCCAGAGCTCAGACATCTCTCTGGTGCATCTTCCCCACAGCAGCAGTTAAAGTTCCTCAGTCGTACGTGCAGAGCCCTCAAAGGTGTCACCTTGTTTTTCTTTCTGTCCTTCTACCAAGGTCTCGGCACAGTTTGAGACTCAACTGAAGCCTTTTATTTGCAGGTCTGGGCAGCAGCCTTCCTTCCAAGAAAGCAGGTGCCCCAATTCACACGGGGACCATCGTGGGCATCGTCCTGGCTGTGCTGCTGGTGGCTGCTATTATCCTCACTGGGATTTACATCAACAGCCACCCCACCTCCAACGCCGCCCTCTTCTTCATTGAGGTGAGTGGAGAACCTTCACCCTCCACAGTTTTCTCTTCCTCAGCTCCCAACACAAACCTAGAGAATCACAGAATGACATGGGGTTGGAAGGGACCTCTGGAGATCATCCCATCCAACCCCCTGCCAGAGCAGGTCCACCCAGAGCAGGTCCCACAGGAACCAGTCTTCTCTTCTCCAATCTAAAAAGACACAAGTCCCTCAGCCCTTCCTCATAAGAGAGATTTTCTACGTCCCTAAAAAGAAGAGCAAAGAGGAGAGGAGAGAAGCACTTTGGCAGAGTTCACATCTGAGTTTCTCTTCATGGTCACAGCTCATCTTCCAACCATCAGCTGATGGTGTTTTAAACTTAGGCTCTCTCCCTCCCACACTGGTTTATTTTGCTCCCTTTCACATGCTTTTGCCTTTTTTTTCCTCCCCCCATGCAACGTTAGACTCTTCCACCTCCTCACATGAGCAGGTGACACACGCAGCCCGGTCGGAGGGATGGGCTGGAGCGGTGGGATAATTGATCTCGCTGCCTTTCCAACCCCCCAGCTGGGTTTTGTTCACTAAAATTGTCAGCCTTTACTGCTGGATGTGGTGCCATCAGCTGCTGCGTAAGGGGTGGTGCAAACGCTCTAAACGGAAGATTTTAATTCTCGGGAAGGTGGGGGGTCCAACAATCTCCATCTGCTGCTCGAAGCCAGAAGCCGGCGTGGTGTAGGATCCCGAGGCGGGCAGAAGTGGGATGAATCCCGGCATAGGAGCCCCCACGGAGGAAATGAGCAACACTTAGCCCTCAGCCTCTCCTTTTCCACTCGCTGGCTTTTTCCTTGAGCACTTGCTGTCCTCCGTTTGTCCTGTTCGCAGAGACAGGCTCCAGAGAACTGATCTTCACGGCCTCTACCTCTGAGCACTTGATGTTTGATGCATTTATCTGCACCCGGCCGAGAAGGGACAATGTGTCCCTGATTTGCAGCGAGAGAGGAGACAGGGAGCTGACGCGCAGGGGGTCACACGAGAAGGCCATGGCCATCCATGGCTGCAGAGGCCACCCTTGTTCTGAGGCTGATGTGAGATTTCACTTAAAAGCGGGTCAGCTCAGTGAGATCGATGCCTCGTAATGAATTCTTTTAAGCATGAAGTAATTTTTAAAAAATTATTTTTATTAATAAGAAGTCAAACCTTCCCAAAGGCAGCGTTGTGTATGTTTCAGGACCAAGTTTCCCTTTTCCCCGCAGACTCTGGGGCTCTGTCGCAGCTTCTGATGGGTCTTTGTTTCTGTCCACAGCGACGGCCCCATCGCTGGCCTGCCATGAAATTCCGAAATCACACCAACCACACCACGTACTCGGAGGTGGAGCCGGCCAGCCAGGAGAAGGAGGGCTTCGTGGAAGCAGAACAGTGCTGAGCGCTTCTCCCCCCGCGTCTCGAACCTCCCGCGTCTCAACTGTTGGAGTCTTCTCTTATTCTATTGCAAAGTCTTTCCCCTCTTGGAAAAGAAAGAGCAAGTAGAGGAAAAAGACCCAATGGAGCAATTACAAAGAAGGAGTCGGGGTGATGGGAGGCTGGGACTCATCTGGATTCCGCAGGGGACGGCAGAGCCTGCAGCAGTGACGGTCAGGGGTGACATGGGACTCTGCCAGCAGCCCGGCACCGAAGCCCTGGATGTGGCAGGAGAAAGGAACGCAGTCAAAGTTTTGGTTTGGCCTGGCTTTTTTGTGTTGTGGTTGGGTTTTCCCCCCTTCCTGTGTGGGGCTGACCTCTTCCCTCCTCCACTGGGAGTCAACATGGGTGGCAAAGCAGGGGCAAATCTGGGGACGGGCAAAATACACGGTTTCCTCAAGCAGCAGGCTCTTGGGGACAGCAGAATGGTAGATATTTGTGGGACGCTGTCTCTGCCTGCACTCAGGAGAGTCAGGCTGGTTTTCTCGTCCCCTCTGCAGGGACAGGCTAGTGGTGGGTGCTGGTGGTGGCCCAGGTGAGGTGGGGTTGGCTTTCCAGGACTCCCATCCCCTCTCCTGTCCCCTCTCCCCCAGCTCTGTCCCTTTCTCTGCTCTCCCCTTCGCCTTCTTTTAATTTTGTCTTCATGGCCGAGAAGCCTCGTGCCCTTGTCTTTTCATCCTGTCATTGGTCTTCCACCACCCATGGCTTCAACTCCCTGCCCTCCCCTCCCTGCAAAGCAGCAGCTTCCACCCCTGCTTCAGAGAAAGGGAAATTTCATTTATTTTAAGGGCAAAACCCCATGGAGGATTCACCTTCAGGATGTTTGTGAGCCGATGGCTCTGATGCACTTTTTGGCATCTAATTACTTTGCTAAATTACAAACTATCAACCCCAAAGACAGAGACAGAGTGTGAAAAAAAAAGTATCTTAGATTCCTTCAAAATACGTCCTTGTGGCATGGCCACTACTCCAGCAGGAGCAGAGGAGGTTTTGATGGATGAGGATGGGGACAGAGCACTAACGTGGCCTCCTACGGGCTAAATCCTGAAGTAAATCCAAGCTTATTCATGGGCATTTCACATAAATAAGGAGCAATGGCATACATGCCTTGATACCATTAAAAGAAAATCTAAAAATCACCTTGTTAACATCATGGTTTTTAAATCCCACTCAAGTCAGTGGAATTTTTTCTATTTTTTAAAATTCTGTTATGTCTGAGATAGGCCCCTGGTCTGGATTTGTAGGTATATCGTGATTCCAGACTCTGACCCTAAGGGCTTCGACACTCAACCTTCTCAGGGTTTTCTACTCCTTCTGTGCAATCAGAATTCACAACGACCTGCAGAAACACTCTACCCCACTGCCACAGATGCCAGCCGCAGGATCAGGCCCTAAACTGGGGAAAGATTGTATATAAAAAAACAAAAGAGAGAGTGTCCAAAGTCTAGTATAAGGTAAAGTTTTATTTCCCCCACCAAAAATGGTGTTGGTTGTGTGGGGCTTTTTTTTTTCCCCTTTTTTTTTTCCTTTAATTTTCTCTTGATCCTCAGTTATTTATTCTGATAATCATGTTTCGTGCATATTTTATCCACTGGCTGGTTCAGCTGTCACTGATGGTGATTACTGCCAAAGGCAGGGTCTGTCTAATTAATGTTTTCCTTCTCATCTGCTGAATTTATATAGCCATTAAAGATAAATATGGATGCTTTGTGGCATTTAGACCCCAGATTATACTTTCTCACACATAGCCACTAGGGAGACTTTTGCTGCATCTTATTATGGCATAAAGGCACCAAAATGCTCAAACAGAGTAAGTCAGACTGAGTCGTGCCAAGTCCTTATGGCCCAGACAGTCTCTCTTTAGACATATGTTGAAGATAAACTTTATTCCCAAATAAAGTTTTCAGCTGGAAGGTTGGTTTTTTTTTCCCCCGTTTCCTTGAAGTAGAAAGAATTCAAAGGGATGCTGTTGTCTAGTTTTTGCCCAGGACCTGATCCCCTTTGAAATGGTTATGAGCTGGGAAGGAATTTTCTCTCGATTTAACTCTTTTCAAATAATGGCCTTGTTTTTACTGTTTTTCTGAACATGCATACCCAATAACAGTAAGATTGGGGTACTCCTCTTCCCCTGCAGCCCCTAGACCTGCTTAGGCAACATCCAGCAGTTCTGAAATGCTGTGGATTTAAAAGAAAACAGACTTACAATAGAGTGCAATTGAGCTGTATAAATCACTGCGGTGTTACTGCAGCCAGGATCTTGGAAGGATTCAGAAGAGGATCAGATACTCAGGTGGAGAATAACACCACCCACGTGCTGTAGCACAGAAACGGCTGAGATACATAAAATACCTGCACTTCAGGGGAGATGCCAAGTTCTGAGTGCCTGGAGTAAAAAAAGGCTTTTTTTTTTTTTTTTTCTATTTTTCCTTTAAGGAAAGAAACAAATCAAACCAGGCTATTCTGTAGCTGTGTAACAGATGTTTGGTCTGTCTTCTACCGAGGAATAGGGTTTGGGTTTGTCAGGTAGAGGATTAACAGCTCCAATCCATCACCTCCAAGACCTTGTGGTAGATGAGATGGAGAAGTCACTGCCCATAGTCACATCTGTGTGCTGAGCTGAAGGTCTGGATTCAACCAGCAGCTCCCACTGGAGAAGCAACGCGTTTAGATGCTGTGTCTCGAGAAGGAGAATAAAAATAAGTATTCAGTCATACCTTTTGCTATGAGGTCTAGCTCTGGACCCTTGAAGTTCACACCTGGGAAGCTCGTGAGTCAGAAGGGAGCAATCTTTTGTAGTGGAAGAGAAGAGGTTGTCTATGAAATTCCAGAAAGCCCAACGGTAATGTTGCCGATGTCTAGAAGAAAGAGAAAAAATGTCTTTACCATCAACAAGTACCACTTGAATGAAGAGAAAAGGAGAGTCTGGGCTCAGGTATAATGTTGGCTGCACCGAGTCAAAGGCATCAGGATCAATCATCTGTTCTTGGGTGACTCTTGACTGCAAGATGCCGGTTAATCTTGCGGGTCTCGAGTGCCGAAGCAAGAACGTGACAATGATGACTCTGACATAAAAACAGTATAATTTTGCTTTCATTCTGTGGCTTCTCAAGCCACATCCTGAGGTTTTCCTCTAGATTCTGATGAACCCAGCGTTGGGGCTTACTTCAAAGCAGACCATGTAATGTCTGTGTATATCAACCTGTATATTTTATAGCTATAAAAGGGGCTGGGGCTCTTGGCTGTGCCCAGGCCCTGGCTCAGCTGGTTAAAAGAGGATGCGAAACACAAACAACAGCTCTGGCTCCTCATTTGTCTTTCCAAGCCCCGTTGGTGGCAACTGCCGAGCGTGTGGCTCTGTCATCAGGTAGAAAATGTCATCAGGAACCTGATTCTTGGCTATCCGTCCGCGTCCTGCCGTTGGGAAATCACAGCGCAGGGTTTGTCAGAGACCAATGCGAGGTTGGTTCTGCTCCTACGGGAGTTGGGGGCTAACTGCCACCCCCATTTTCGACATCAATGGGAGCAGGACGCACATTAAAAAATATTCTCTTTATAACTAAAGGCCTACTTTCCACATACTTGAATTTACAGCACAGTTGGACTATTTTGGGGGACTAAAGGCACTTTAACTGTCTTTTAATGCAATGTATTTACTATGGATTATCTGCATGGAATACAGTCTTAATATTAAAAAAAAATCTTCCTTTTGGACTGCTTTGTTTTCAAAATAAAACATGCAAAGGATTATTGGTCATTTTATGTGACATTCTAAGCAGGATGGGAATTATTTTCATCTTGTGTTCTCTTAATTGACACTATAAGAATACAAGGATTATTTTTTTTTAAAGACATTCTTTTCTGTCTTAGTAATAACACATCATATCAGGAGGTGTTCCCAGGACATATCAAGGATAAAAACTGATGTAATTGAGGTTCGAATCGAGACTATAATTTTCTTCTAATTACCCTGCTGCCCTTCTGAAGGGAACGTCACAATTTTTTGTACCTCCTTCCAATGGCTATGACCACATTGCATTATTGGAAAAAGAAGTAATGTATCAATTGCTTTTCATTCTCCCTTTCACCCTCCCAAGCCCCTCACACCCTGGTTCATGCCCTTTTCCCAGGAGTCTTTTCCAGGTTGGGAGAAGCCGTGCTAACACAATGCAAGCAGCCATAAATTAATTTAAACATGATAAAAGAATTCTACTCTCCTGATGCCTTGTTCTATTTTTCTGAGCAGAGATGTAACATACATATAATTAGAATATACATATATTCTCTCTATTTTTATGTATACACACACACACAAAAAGCAAATACTTTATAATATATAAATATACAAGAAAATCAGCTCCCCTGAACAAATAGCTTTCATCCTAAACAACATCCCAGGAATAGGGGAGAAAACTACTTCAGCCATTATGCAAATAATCAAGGCTTTACTTCCTGGAAATACAACTGCAGCCTCAGGTACGACAGCACGGCAGACCATAATTAATAGCAGTGCCAGCAAGCGGGGAGCAGATTGCTACAAAAGGGCCTGTGGGTGGTGGAATAAAATCTCAAATAGCTGCACGGCTCTGAATCTGCCTTTTACAAGTACTGTGGAATTAAGCTTTGGTTATGACTGGGAGCAGGGAATTAGGGCTCCTGAAGTCCTCGCCTGGTTGTATATGAAACTTCTTTCTGCCTTGGGTTGCCTTATCTAGAAAGGAAGGATGGGAATAATTTCCTTTCCCACAAACAAACTGTAAATTTACTAATATTTGTAAAATACTTACAGATGCTCAAGAGAAAGGTGTTTTCAAGGGGGGGAAGAGGGGGAGTGGAATTACTTGCTGAGGTGACTGCAAGCATCATACACGTGTCCATCTCAGAAGCTGGTGCTTTTTTCAACTCTAATGCTCACTAAAAGAGTTCAGAAATCTTCTCGAGTCAGCTTTAGAGATGAGGAACGGGCACTACTGTAAATCAATCTGTCTGACTAGAACACATAAATCCCCTTTCGCCACGGCCGGGGCAGGGGCAGCAGCACTCACCCAAAACGTGGCTCCTACAAATCCTGGAACAGCTTTGAGAGAAGCCATGAAACTCATTATCATGCTGGGTTTTTTTATCGTCTTCATGAGACAATTTTAATAGTTTGCCTAAAATACATTTCTGGCCCATGGATGTGAGAAACAGATTTTTTTCGGGGGGGTGTGTTGCATTAAGCAAAGGGAAATGTATTTTCAAGCACTCCCTTCTCTGTCGGACACACCAGTTTTTGCCTTCAGGGCTGCTCAACCACCTCTCCCAGGAGGCTGCATCCACCTCTCCATCCCCGTGGCTCCACAGAGATTAAGCTGCTGCCTTAAACACCCAAAAAACCTGCGGCCGAACCTGCTGCTCACCAGGACAAAATTCAACTGGGACTAGTGGTATTTCAGGCAGATATTTCCACAGAAAACTCACAGCACCGCTCCTTTCTTTTCAGCCCTTAATCAGGCTGAATTAGAAAATGACTGATCCAAAGGCAATGCTAAAATCGCAGTGATGCTGCCATCGACCCCTGCAGATGCACCTCCTGCCCTGCATGCTGCTGCTGGGCGGGTTTCAAACGGCTCAAATGACATTTCTGCCCCCAGAAATGAAGAAATGACCCTCTGGAGCTCTGCGCTGCTCTCCCAAATGGCAGAGAGGGGGAGATTAGACGATGACAATTATCGGCGCAGCTCCCCAAAAAGGCTCAACTCAGGCTGAACCTAAGGCAGCAGAAAACACCTGCACGTTTCCATCCAGCTGCCAGGAGAGGATGTCGGCAACAGCCTCCATCTCCTCCCACAATTTCATTACAAAAGGAGGAGGAGGAAGAACCCATGAGCCCAATTCACAGACTGAAAATTTTCCAAAGGCTGGGGTTTTCTTTTCCTTTCCTCTTCCTTTTTTACACAACAAATCCTGATTGTTGAGCAAGTAGGCCAGAATAGGCAGCAATTTTGCTTTTTTGCAGGAAAATTGAGCTAAATTTTATTGATCCCCTCCCCAATTTGAACTAAAATTATAAAAACAGACAGGTGGTTTTGGTACTTTTTTAAAAACCTGCCAAAATCTGCAGCGTGTGCTAGCAGAATGCAAGTGAAGCCCTTTTCCTCTCTGCATAAAACATAGAACTAATAAAATTTCAGGATTGCTGTGATAAAGAAAAAAAAAGAAAGGCTTTTATAATTGTTTTCCTTTTCTTTTTGAAGTACTGAAAAGAGCAGGTTTGCTGTTCTTTTAGGAATAATAGTGGTCTGTGACAAGCCGCACGCAAGTACCTACTGGCTTCCTGGTGCCTGCTCACGAGGGTTAGATCCACGACTCCGCTTTGCTGCAGGAGGATTTTTCACTCCGCCAGACCTAGAGAAAAATAAGAAAAAAAAAAAGCCCAGGGTGAGAATGTCTGAACTCCTCACCCTCTCTTGCTGGCGGAGGTGAGGGTGATGCGCCGGGCCTGACTGTCCACAAAAAAAATGAAGATTTATGATTCTCCCACTGTCGGCAAAGCTGGTGGGTGATGCCTGGAGGGATCTGACAGCGAGAGATGTGTGAGTTTGTATGTGAATCTCCAAAAAACAGCTTGTGCCATGAGCTTTGGCACCAGGAACAGGGGACTGCTCAACGCCCAAAGCATGACAGAAGCTTGAAGCAATCATCAGGTTAATTTATTTAATATTTACACTATTCCTTGCTATGGCACATCCTTGATACCTCCACACCTCTGTTGCGGGATATCGTCCCTCCCCAGGCAGGACACCTGCCATGGCAGAGCTGCTCCACAGCTTCAAAGAGAATTCACCTATGGAAATATATATATCCCTAAGGAAACAAGGTTTTTCTTGGTGTTTCTTCCAAGAAATAACGGGGCCTAGCAACATGCTCAGCCTGCGAAATCTGATAAGACCATAAAGCAGAGTGGTATTGGCTGCAGTAACTTCCTACCCGTTACGAAGCTTCCCGTGGCTCCAACGGGTAATTATCCCCGTGCTGTGCTGACAGGTTCCCATCTGCTTGGGGCTGAGCGTCGCATCTTAAAAAGGAGCAGAAAGGAAGAGCACTAGTTACATACACTCTGAGAGGTTCGCTCGGCTCTTCAGAAAACCAGAGGAGCTGGATTTGAGATGCTAATGAATCCTTAGCAATCCACTTCTTATTTTTCTGTTGGTCTCTCGGCAAAACTGGAAGATGGAGAAACACTGAAGATTGGGAAAAGAAAAAAAAGGAATATTTATAAGGAAGGAGCAGGCTGGAAAAACATAGAGGCCAGATCCTCAGCAAGGATTTGGCAACTGCAGAGGAACGACTGATGTGAGGGAAATCCTTAATATCTGGAGGACGAACAACGTGCCCAGGGCACAAACCTGCATCCCCTCTGCATTCATCCATCCACCCGTCCTGCCCCACATGCCCCAAACCAAGGCACTTGTGATCCTAAAAGGAACAAGGACATCTGGAAATCAAACCACTGCCGAGGCCTGGGCTGGGACAGGGGATGTACATACTCTATGCCCCTTCTCAGCCCCATGCCATTCACCGGCCCTGAAATAAAAGCCTTTCCCTGGCAAAACCAGACACGCTTTGTCCGGGCAGGACAGATTGTGAAGCCCATTCCCTGGCCCTGGGGGATCCTCCAGAGGCTCCTCCACTTCCCCACCCCGATGCACAAAACTTCCTTGCTTTTCCACTGACATATCCCCATCAAACCGCTCCAATTTCCTATTCCCACCTAGTTCTACATGTAAATACAGGTGCTGCTCCTATCACAGGGCTCCCCTATGTCCTTCCAGAAAATCATGCATATGATAAATGAAATATTGACTGAAAAAAGTGCTGGTTTTACAGCCCAAAAGATTTACATCTTGCCTACACAGCCATTGCAGAGGAATTTAATGACACCCTGAAACGTGGCTTGGGTGCTACCTCCTGGCTTCCCGGGGGGTTCTGATTCCAATGCCCCACGTGCTTGGGCTCTTTGCAAAAATCTCACTATTGACTGTCTTGCCCTCTAAGCCCAAGGTGTTCGAAAAGCTGCCTCCATCGCAGCCCCGCTCTTGTCATTTAACCATTGCTGCTGACAGCAGCAGAGCACCAGAGACACCCCGGGTATTTTTACCCCGGTTACATAAAGCTGCTCACACGTTGGGTGTAGGCAGGACAAAGATAAATCGGGTACACAAGACGAGGCCACTCCTGCATAGAATAAGCAGTTAGCGCTCCAGCACCACCATCACCATCGCTTAGAACGACTCAATTGTACTTTTTTTCCTTAATTAGCCGTCATCCCGTCACCTCAAAGCAGTTTACAAACATTGACTAATTTACAGAGCCTCAAATGAAAAAACAAGCCAGTGACTCATTCAACCCATTTAAAGCAAACACGAGATAATACTTTTAACCACACAACGCAATTAAATTGCAGAACTCCGTATCACTGTTCCTGTCATTAATTATGCCAATCATTAGATGCATTTATGTAGGTCCCACCACTGCTTTTTAAACATGGGTGTTTGTAGCTTCAGACTAAGGAAACCCTTAAACCACTCTGTATCTGCCCCGTTTTATTACATTCTTTCTCCAAGAACCGTCTGGTAACTACCAGAAACACCGATATTGGTGTAAATGAACAGTCTGAAATCCTTTATTCTGGCATTCCTGAAATGCAACTGTCTCGTGGTGGAACAGAGAGCTGCAAACCAGGGAAACGGCAGCGGAGACGAGGAGAATGACATTCTCTGAGTGTGAGAGTATTGCTGATGGATTCCCAGAGGCAGAACACAAATACACACAGAGACACTCAGCCAGGTTCTGCCACCTCCCAGAGGGAAAAAGAAACAGGGACAACGTAAATCTTTAGGCTCTACCTGGCTGGTGCTGCTCAACCGAACAGCCAGACTCGGCAGAAATGCCTTGGAGGCACATTATTTCTGTCTAATTCACCTTTTCAGCAAAAAAACCTGCAATGGTGGTTACATTGTCATGGCATTCCCACTAATTAATGTTAGCAACAGCTAACAGACAATGCCGTATCGTTGTATTTGGGGTTGAGCTTTGTTTTGTTTCTGTTTCAGTTTGGCTAAGGGAAGCGCTTCCTTCAATAAAGTTCCAGAAATAAACAAACAAACACTGTCTTCGGGAAAAAAAAAAAACAACAAACCTACTGGGGAAAAGTCCTTTCCGCCAGCTGCAGCCCTCTGCTGCCATCGTATGGGAACTGCCTTCGGAGCAGCACCCAGCCTCTCCCGAGAGGCTCAGAGACTATCCCCAGGAGAAATAGTTACGTCGGGTACTTCGGAAGCAGAATTTGTGAAAAGAAATGTTATTTTAGACCCCAGTTTGTTAGTGAATAGGAACTGTTCACTGCTGTAACACAGAACGGCAGCTCACCGGGGTCTTCCCGAGATTGCAGCACCACGGAACAATACTGTTTTACAGTATAATGCAATAACAGATAACGGCTGCACGGCAATTTGTAATGCCTTCTTGTAGCCCAGCCTCCGACAACAACGTCTGCAGCTGGTCTTGTGCCACGGTTTTGTTTTACCACGCTACAGCCTTGCTCCCAGGCACGTGTTATGGCACATTCACTTTGTGTTGTGACATCTTTCTGCGGCGGTGTAATTAACTTGTACGCAGGCTTCCTGCTCCTGTGTAAGTTTGTCCTGCAGCACCCTGTTGTGAGAGCCGAGCAGAGAACTTCTGCTCTGACGTTAGCGAACACCGGGGCAGGGCACCGGTGTCTTGGGGCAATGTTTTTTCCTCAGCAGATCGAAGATGGGGTTTGGTGGGGCCTGGTCTCAGACAGGAACAGCCTCACAGGACATGGGAGGGGCGAGACCACACTGGCCGGGGGTCCACTGAGGCTTGGGCATGGAGAAACCTACAGAGAAGACCTACAGCTCCATAATGGTCACAAACCATGCGGTTCCCCACACCGGGATGTACCGCCATAGGCCCTGCCTCACCTCATGATCGCACACCAGCTGCCATCATGGCAACCCTAACACCAAATGGCCCCTGAGGTCATCAAACAGCCCCTGAGGACACCAAACGGCCCCTTGGAACTCCGATATCCCACCTCGCCCAGGCAGGAGCCGTCTGGAGGCGACCATCGGCCCACTGCGACCAGCCCTGACCGCGCAGCCAGCCCCAGCCCTCCCCTCACTCCAAAATGGAGGCCCAACGGCCGCCGTCGTTAATTATTCATGAGGGGGCGTGGGCCCGTCGGATTTACGCTTTCGGTGGGTGGGGCTAACTAAATATTCAATATGTGGGCGGGGACAAGAGGGCGGGGAAGCCGTGCGCGAGGCACTCCCTCCCCCCGCCCCGAAACGGGCAGCGGGCGAAAAGGCGGGAAAATAATTACTACAAACAAATGAGCACAAACCCCACAGAGAGGGGGCGGAATTATCGATACTCTTGATGAAACACTGCAGGACTAAACCACTTTCGTTGCCTGGAGTAATTTCTTCCCTCTAACGCCTCTGTGGCCGCCCTCGGCCCCATTGAGAACCACCCTTCCTGAAACTGAACTGTTTGGGTTTTTTTTTTTCCCATGTTTGCAAACATTTCTGCTCCTGAATGAAATACGCAAACACCGGCGGGGCTGCCTGAGCACACCTGCCCTCACTACTATGTCCAGAACCCCCTTTTAATCCCAGTAAGTAGTGACATTCAACTGAAATCAGGCTTTTAAAGATAGTTTTAAATAGTAATAATTATAAATACTTTTTTTTCCTTTTTTTTTCCCCTCAGGGACACGGGTGGGGTGCTCCCCAGAGGCAGCAGGGACTGCTCGCCCCACAGCCCCCCATTCCTCTGCTGCTCCCCTCAGAGGCAGCCTGCTGGGTGCCTCCGCCGGGGGCTGCCAGCAGGGAGGGAAGTTCCTTGAGGTAAAAAATTGCTCATAAAGTGTTGTCTGTAAGTAGGCATTCACTGCGAGACCTTCTCCATCACCCGTGTGTAGGTCTGGGGGTGCAGGTCCCCATTTTCAGCCCCCTAGCCCTAATTTTGGGGGAGAGGGGCCTCGGAGGGCTGAGGAGAATGCGGCCTAGCCTGTCGTTTGGCCTAAAGGTCTGTCATAGCGCAGCTAAATCCGGCCAAAAAATGCAGATAAAAGTCCAAATATCATCCACTCCCTCAAATACTACAGTCTGAGAGTCAAAAACAGCCTGGGCTGAGGAAAAATAGTGGGTGCTGGCATTTCCCCTCTGAAGGGACAAGCCCGAGCTGTCCCTCCCTCACAACAAAGAAATCCCTGTCACCATCAGCAATGGGGTCAGGATTCCCTGAGATTTGCTTTCTAGTCACGATTATTCACCGACTTAAATGCTTACAGGACTGGTTTGCACTACCAATCTGATATAGAGCCTTCAGCACAAATAAAAATATGTTTTCTGTAAATTGTCAGTGTAGGCCAGGGGGTAACAAGTACTAACATAACTCCATGGCTGCGTTTGGTGCTCTAAGGTTTGTCATCCCTCACTAAAACTCATAGTTTTTATTTGCACTGACAAGGAAAAAGAGAAAATTGTGGGGGGAATAAAAAAGGAAAAAAAAAAAAACACCTGGTGAGTTAATATTTGAAGCAATTCGTTTTATGCGCTTTGAGAGGGAGACAGGGAAACGGAAATGTTCCAAACCAATCTGCAAAGTAAACAACCTTTTGCAATAAATGTTTGCCAAATGCTAACACAGAGCTCAGAGAAATATCAGGGCAAAAGTGCATCCATTAGCGGGAGTTTAGCGACTGCTTAAGGACAAGAAACATTCTAGAGCCGGTTTAAAGTTGAGGCTTTCTGCCTTGTAAACAAATTAGCTTATAGCAACAAATAAGATGACCCTTCTTGGCTAATATTATGAGTTCAGCTTGTTAAATATTTAACGTTTACCTTTCAATTTTCCAGTCTGGATTAAGCAGTTCTCTAAACAAGCGGTGTCCCAGCAGCAGATGGAGATGCACAGACCATTGCCCCGCTCTGGCTGAGCTCCCTAAGAAATAAAAAAAAACAACCACGTTAAGTCAAAGAGGAAGCAAATGGGAGCTTTCAGTAAAAGTCTCTAAGCTTTGGCTTCAAAACTGGCTGCTTGTGCTCATTTTTATTTACGTTAATTTTATCTAGCTCTGCTTTACATTAAAATAGCGGTAGTCGATTCAACTTCAATCAAGTTGAACAGGAACAGGCTGGAATTGGCTGAGCAGTTCTGAAAACCTCCCTCGTGGCAAAGTATTTCTTTTCTTCCATATAACACAATCGCAGACCCGAGGTAAGATTTTTCAAAAAAAAAGACCTGAAAAGGCCATAAATCCTTACAGTACAGTCCTGCTGAAGACAGTATGGGGAGTGGGGGAGGAAAAGAAAGTATCATAGGATTGCAACTTTTTTTCTAAAGTAGGAATGGGAAATATCTGTCAGATTTAGCCTTAGTTTAGTGGTGGTCTGGTTTTAAACAGGAGCGGGGCTGCTGTATATGTCCTACACAAGGAATTTAAGCTGTCTCGAATCCACAGTTGTGGGTGTAACGTTTCCACTGTCTCCAGGCTTTGCTTTCTTTGCTTTTAGAAGATAAACAATTCTTCATATGACCCTGTGTTTATCTATAGGTGGTTTCCTGATTGTCCTTAAAGCTGTTACACCAGTTTTCTGTAGCGTAAAAGCCTAACAAAGCACTAGTTTTAGCAGCAGTTAGCTTGTCAGCCTCATGAAAGTTTAAACTCCAAGCTTGCCTAGCTAGCTAGAGCTGGACCATACCTTAAATTAAACATGCTTCCAGTGAAGTATCACTTCCTTAATGGTACAATGCAAACTCTATCCAGCGCCCAGGCACACGGCGGCCAAACCCATTTGTAACACTGTTAATTAAATGCCCCATATTCTCCCAGTTGTCAGTACAAACACAGTGCTCCCATTGTGGATGCGGTAATTTTGCTCAGTGGCGCATTAGAGAGAGGTCTGGCTTGCGTGCTTTGGTAATAAATATGAAGGACGTTTGGAACTTGTTTTCTGTAATTTTTTTGTAAAATTTTAATCTTTGGAACAATGAGGTCTATTCTCTGAGCGTTATTTCCCACTGATGGTAACTGGGATGTTGCGCTGCAGCTTGGATGGGTTCCAGTTGTGTTACTACCAGCGCTGCCAGCTCTTGTAATTACACTGCAGCACTCACTCTCTTTGGCAACGTCCCTGCAGCCTCAGCTGCTGGAATCAAGAAACAGTATGAAAAAACCTCAGCTAAAAAAAAATTATAATAATTTTAAGAGGCAGCGAGTCACTAACTCATTGTTGCCTGACAATGTGAAGTGCAGCTATTCCAGAGACTCAGAAACCAGAAGGCAAATCAAAGATAATATATTTATTAATCTGTTAAAGCTCATTAATTACTTTTCAGACCCTCATGATTTTGGGAAAGCCTGGATCACCGACTTTTTTCGCATCGCAATACTGTATCATTTATTTGTATGTCACATATACAGCCATTATATGCAATTAAGCCATGTATCAACTTAAATGCTGCAGGAAAATATGGTTTGAACCATCACTTTGTTACTTTTAATCTTTTCTTTGGTCATATGCAAGCATGCGTAGAAGTAATTATCACTCTAAAGCAATTAAGTAACATGAAAATAATTCGAATAGGATCCTTGTAACTTTTTCCTCTCCCATTGAATAACTGGAGTAACAAGGTAAGAGAATGTTGTTAATTACTGTAGCTTGAACCATCCCATAGACTTCCTCAAGAGTTTCCATCTAGAACTGTCTTCCTGACTTTCTGATGTCCCGCTCATACAATACCCCCCATGGCTTTTATCTTCTCCTCCTCTAAGATCAGCTGAGCAATCTGTTCTCTGAGACACCAAATTAGAAAATTATTTAGTAAATTGCATGTCATTGCACTAAATTAAAACAAAAATTTACCCTATGTATATGACAAGATTTTCACACTCCATTGCTGTGTCTACAACGGAGCGATTCCCTCCTAGCCTAGTTTTGGGCATAGTATTTCCCCTTCCTTGAAAATAGGACTTTCATGTTTTCTCCCCAGGTTAAACTTTATGGGAGGAACAGCACGATGACGTCCACCGCCAGGACCAGCTACACCTCGGCTCCTAACCAGAAACACCGGCGCAACAACTGTCGCTCCAGGCAGCGCGGCAACACCGCGGACACAGATTCCCAGTCTCTGTCAACACTCGGGTATTTTAAAACACTTCCATTAGAGATCTTTCAAATGGTACTGAAATATCTTTCAGGTGAGAATCCGATAACAAAGGTATTACTTCCAATATCTGAAAATTACCAGAAACGTTTTCCATTCAGAAAAATACATTATTGTTTGAAATGCTTTACCTTTTAGGTGTTTGAAGTCATTCTGTGTGACTTTATTCTCTGAATCTTCAGCTTTTATGTATGAAGAAGAAAATGACCAAAATGTAAATGATAATTACAAACTATTTGAAGTGGGTTTTTTTGCATGTTATGTGTGAAAAGTGTTCCTTAGATCTGTCCATTTCTAATTATTATAGTTTGTTGGCAAAGGAGATAAACAGTAATTAAATTTTGTTTTATTTGTAAATCTTATTTCTTGGCCTATTCTTAAAGTAAGATGAAGTTATTGACTAGTGATCAGCATTTTTCTTGCAGTGAAGATTTACAAGTATACTGGGCTTTGCTTTTTCAGTGAAGGACATCAGCATGCTGAGCATGGTGTCGAAAACCATCAGCAACCGTCTTATTAACTACATCTCAACCCCGTCAGGAAACCGAAGGCTCTTATTGCAAGACTTTCATAACCTTGAGCTACCCGGCAAGAGAGAAGGATCCTATATTTTAGAGCACTACAAATCTCTAGGTGATCCTTTAATGCAGATGGTAACAATTAGAGGGGAACCAAACTCGGTTAAAAGGTTTCTTCTGTTATATGCATTGATTGGTAAAACGCTGAAGATACAGCCCAAATCATTCACTCAGCTCCCTCTGAAAGTGAAGTTCCTCCCCATACCGTTAAGTGGCAGGGGGGAGGTGGGAGGAGTTACCTGAAATGATTCCAAAACCTCTTAGTTATGGAAAAAATAATGTGTGTTTCTGCCTCCTCTGTGGTTTTTCTTTTTTTCACATGAAATGGTGAGCAGGGCTGGGGCAGACGATCAGTTCTCAGCAGTAGGTGTTTCCAAATTTAGTGTGTTTGGACACCACCGCTGGAAACTGCAGCAGAACCCACAGCTCCCAGGCCTCACTGTAGCTGCAGGAATCCGACTGCTTGTGCTGCCTCCATGGATCACTCCGGAGCAGCTCGCATTCCTCCCTCTGGGAAATGCAGCCTGATTCTGAAGCAACCAGTAACAGCTGCCCTCAGAAAGCCTGCCTGAGAGTCTGCTTGAGATGCGCTGCAGATCGCATTCCTCTGCTTAGAAAAGAACTATGCTCTTTGCAAAAAATGTTATCCCAGTTGTCAGTGACTCGCGTTCTCCTTGGCAGCTTTATATCAGAGTTCCAAGACTGAAATGGGCACAAAGAACGCATTTTCCTCTCACTCTTAGCTTAAGGGCAATGTGACAATGTCTGCACTTCTGCTGTCACGGTGTACTGTGTGCTTTCGGGCTGAAAAGATTCCCTTGGTCTTTCTCTCAGCTGCTCAGACCTCTTTTGGCCCAGCGTAATAGAAATCTAGATCAAAGTACCGTGAGTTTGGTGGTAATGAGGAGTGCTGGACATCCTCAAATTCAAAATTGTTTGCTTTTTACCTTTTCTGCTAATCTTTAAACCACATTGATTCTAAGTTGTCCAGCCTCTTGCTCAGAAATGCTGCATGCTGCCTTGTGCATCTGGAACGCTGGAAATTATCTTCACCCACCCACTATCAGTGTTCTTCCATCAGTGAAACAGAGAAATTAAATCCTAATTTGATCCATACCAATTTACTGTTACCTACCTGATAAAAATTATTGTTTATTTGACAGAGAAATAAAATGCCCCCATGGTTAGATGCAGAATTTTAAGTATAGTTTGAACTCTAAGACATTAAATAAAGGCATACACAAGGTAAAGGAACGCTGTTAAAATCTTTTAGACCAAAGACCTCCTACTGTAAGCAATCTCTGTAGCTTTTGAGGTATTTTAAAATAATCATAGTGTTTTATTTTTAAAATGAAGCTCAAAACCCTACAATTCTTTAAAAAAAAAAATCAAAATTAGTTTGGGCTTTGTAGTCACCACAACCAAAACGGCGGCAACTTGTTGTTTAAATGTAGGTGTGAGCCCATCGCTACAGTAGGCCTAGTAGTAAAACTAATCAAAATGTAAAGAACATTGGCAATATCTGTGTCATCGGTGGAAGCCTCAAGAGAACGTTTTTGTTAAGAGGTCAGTTGTAAAATCAATATTTACTTTACGGCAGGAAAGACTGGACTCAATGGGAAAAAAAAATCGTTCCGGCTCAGGGAGCCTGCACAGGGTCTACATATTGCATAAATCTCACTTGAACTCGGGCTCTGCCTCCTCTCAAGTCCATGGTATCATCTTCCAGCACTTGTCAGGGGGTCAGAATTTCAGTCATTGTTTAAAACAGACTTGAGTTGGAAGTGATCGTGGCACCGTCCTTCCGCACAGGGCGGGTTTTGCTGCACAAAACCAGTAGCAGCACCTTTCGCTCAACCCTTTTTACTCAGCATCATTTTTCCCCGCGCCAACGGCTGTATCCTGACTTGCAGCTACAACCTTGTAACGGTCTCAGCTATCCCTCAGGGAGTTCTCTCCAAAGCCTAATCCAGTCAATAGAAAATTGACTTGACTGAGCTTTGGACCATGTCCTGGGCTGAGGAATAAATTATGTCTGTCATGTAGGAATGCTAACACACGGCTAAATGAGGAAAGAGCCCATTTAGAACCATGGTAAATGCATAAAGTACTTTTCAACATTGGAGAAGTTATGTGGTTTTTGGGAGACTGACAAAAATTCAGAAAAAAAGTTTCCTTTTCTTTTTTTCCCCCCTCAGAAAAAAAATTTCAGTGGATTTCTTGATTAATTAACAAACAAGATATATATATAGATAGATAGATTATTCTGGCAGAAGTTTTGGAAGAACAAGCTGTTAACCCATTTTCTATCACCAGCATGGAAAAAAATGCTGCTTAACAAACAGCTGTTCCATGCTATAATGAACTCCAGACTTTGACATCCCAAACACATACCATTTCAGTCCTGTATAGGAAAATAATTTTACCTCTTAGCTATGTTTTACATTAACAGGCTTTAGAATATTTTCAGAGCATGTGCCTATCTTGAAAAAATTTTGGAAGCTCGGCTTTCCATGATGTAAGGGGAAAAAACAGTGTTCCCCACGGTGCTGTTAAAAGAGGGGCAACAAGTAACATTTATTTCCAATATTTTTAACGGCTGTAATCTTCAAACCAATACAGTCATGTTAACAGGGCTCCAACCGTGACTAACAGGGACTTTAAAATGACACACTAAACAA